>JZKD02S0619192.1:6433-36188 GCA_000966675.3 Picea glauca
ATTCGTTGAGGAGGATACAAAAGTTATTAAATTGAGGTGAGGAATAGGATGGACCCAGAAGAGTAGAGGAGAGAGAGGGTCGAAAGGTATGCAAGAAGAGTTGAGTCAAGGAGGAGAGCGGAACAAATAATAAGAAGGAAGTTAGAAAGGGGCACATGATGAGGAGTCAAGCCCATCCTAGGATGAAGAGGAAGGAGATTGCACCATAAGGGAGTGTGGAAGAGTGTGTTTTGTGGGAGAGGAGAACATATGAACATAGGCCTGCAAAGAGGTGTGACATTGATAATAGGGTATCCAATGGGGATGCTAGTATTAGTAGTAGTAGGGGACCAGAAGATGAATTATGAACCCCTTGGCTATTGCAGAGTACCACAACTTTGGAGGAATATGATGGGCAAAGTAGAGGAACATAAGTAGAAGAGGAAGATGGAGTACCCCCTAGTGGTGGGGGAGAGGAGTTAGTAACAATGGATGTTCTTGCATGGATACCAGTAGGAAATTCTATGGGTTCCCTCATAAGAATTGTTATAAGAAGATGGAGTTACCCCTCCCTTATGCATTTGTAGCCAAGAATAAATAACAATAGATAACAAGATGATTGGAGTAGAAGCAAGTGTAGGAGGAGAAATAAGAGAAGAGACAAGTGAAGAAGAAGATGAAGTCAGTGATACTTTGTCAGGAAGAGTATCAGTACCAAGATCCCAGATACCCAATAATCAGTTTGAAGGATAGATTTCTAGGCTGAGGATGGAGAATCAGGATAGTACCTTGAGGTTACCCATGTTCCATGGAATGGGTAGAGATAATGCATAACAACATTGGTTCACATGTGAGGCGATATGGTCTATGAAGAGGATCACAGATGAGGCATCGAATATTGCGCAGTTGGAGACCACATTTAGGGATAGAGCCTTGATGTGCTATATGAGGTACAAGGACATTGCACTAGTGGGACAAGAAAGGTCCTTGAAAAAATCAAGAGAGATCTACTTAAGTAATTCTAGAAACCTAAGTCAAAGTCTCAATGCATTGCAAAGATCAAGGAGATTAAGAAAAAATTGGGAGAAACTGCGTGGGATTATGACCAACTGTTCAATATTTTGTTGCATAGGATGATGTTCCAGATCTAGTACGTGTAACATAGAGAATGGTTCGATGCGGGGTTACTTCCCCATATCCAAGTCCCAATTGTTGATATTATGGTAGCTACGGGAGGTATTTACCTCCACGTGTAAACCTAACGAGAATATAATATTTTGGGAAGTAAGAAGAAACCCTAATGAGTTGGCTAATAACTCTAGAAGACAAGTCGGCTCAAGAGGATAATTTGTATTAGGTTGTTAGCCTCCAAGAGAAGAAGTCGGCCAAAATAAATAATATATAATGAGTAAATAGGTATCCATAATAAAAAGTTGGCCCAGGCAGTTAGCCAGAATTAGTATAAATATAGGAGGTCAGTCTTCATTCTGGCAGGTATTATTGGAATTTCAAAGCAACACTTGTGTGCACTGCAGTTGCCCAATTTGTGCACAAGTTTGGAGGAGAGTTGTCGTTGCAGCTGCTGTAGCTAGCAGATTTCGATTTTGGCTTGGACTATCTCTTGGTTATGGTTTGGACTATTTGATCAGCTCTTGTTTGGTGCGTTATCCTTGGGGAAATGTGTGATACCATTTGTTTGACTATCTATCCTAGGGTTTGCTTCTGGAATGATTCTCTGTAAAGGTTAAGGTGCTCGAAGGGTGGCTTCGGCCTATGGTTGGGTGACAATAGTGATATTGTTGATGGTAAAACAAGCACATTCATTATATTCTAACAGGCTATGGGATCACACCTCCTTCATTTAGTCTAACCACTAGAATGAAGCATAGCCATAAAGATATTAAGCTCGTTGAAAGAACTGCCGCTAGGGTTTCTAGCAGGAGCAATCACCAAAGCACTGTCGCTAGGGTTACTAGCAGGTGCAGTTGCAGAAACCCTAATCCTCTCGTTGAGGCACCTTAAGTGAATGGATTGACCTAATTTCTGGATAGACCAGTGTGCACTAGCCTAGCGCATCTCCTGGTACTCTCAGCAAGCAAAGATGTCAAGTTTGAGTTTTTGGTCAAATCTAGGGTTGACCAAGTCAAAGTAGCCATGACTTACTCTATGAAGTCAGAAAACAAGTTAGATGGAGCCTCTAACTTCAAAGCGTGGAAGACAAGGATTGACCTCATCCTTGCCAAGAATAAAGTGTTGGATATCATGAAAGGAAAGATCGTGAAACCAGAGTTTGAATAAGGAAAAGAGAAAGAACCACAGAATGTCGTAGTTATGGAAAAGTTCAAAGATGGTGACATCAATGCCACGAGTATCATAATGGACTCTATAAAAGACCACTTGATACCCTACATCTCCCATATTTACTTATCGAAGAAGATGTACGATGCCCTAACAAACCTCTTCTCAGTCAGAAACATTGGACAAGTAATGAGTTTGAAGAATGAGCTCTGTGACATGAAGATGAATGATGATGACAGCATGACATCATACTTGGTGAGAATATCCCAGTTAAGAGATCAACTACAAGCTATTGAAGAGATCATTTTAGAGAAGGAATTGGTAAACATAGTACTCAATGGTCTTCCCAAGACATGGGATGCATTTGCCGCAAGCATGAACACAAGGAAGGAGTATCCTACATTTGAAGAAATTTGGACTTGATGTGCTCAAGAAGAATCAAGGATCAGTGAAAAAGAGAAACCCCAAAAGAAGTACGATGATCAAGCCTTTACAACAAGATTCAAGAATTTCAGGAACAAAAGAAAGTTTGGTTCAAGGAAGAAGCCAAATCAAGAGAAAGACATGTCAGAAATACAATGCTTCAACTATCGAGACTATGGTCACTAAAAGAATCATTGTCTCGAGCTAAAGAAAAGGAAAGGGACACACGAAGCATCAGTTGCCGAAGAAAAGGAACCTACAAAGAAGACAAAGCAGGATAAAACAAACTTCTTATTCTAAGACAAGGTAACAATACTCTTCTTAGTTCTTTTACATATCTTGTTTGCATAGTATTTGTACATATCTTAGAACATAATATGTTCCAAGAAGAACTATACCTATGGAAGAAAAAACAAGATAAGGATTGCTATCATTATACAAGTCAAATAATACACATGAAAGGATGAAATACATCAAACAAATCATGCGGAAGTTATTACAAGTTAAGCTGAAATCAGAATCAATCTTGAAGAAACTTAGAAGAAGCAAAGATAGAAAGAAGTCAGTGATCAAGAGGAAATTGGAGAAAGACTTATGACACTTGCAGAAGACAATAAGGATGCAGACGAAAGCATGGACTCTGTTAGATGGAGGGAGCCGATTATATATTTCCAAAAGAAAAACATGCACTCATACATGAAGCAAGGATTAGGAGGGAGCTAATTCTATGATGCATTGAAGATGATGAAGTATATATCCATGGTAGCAGCCATGAAAGGCAGTACGTGTTCAGTTCAACCTTAGAAGAAGTCTTCTTCGAAGAGAAGCCTTAAAGTATCCCTAGTTTTCCATCCACGTCTATGATCCTATGATGAAAGGAAGAAGTGAAATCTTTAGGGCATGGAATCTATAAGAAACTCCATGGACCCAAGAGCTAAAGAAAAACATGAGGAAGAACATGAAGATTCCAAGAAAGAAAGAGAAGCCAGAACAACCAGTCATTGTATAAAGAATCACAAGATTACTAGCCTGATATGAAATCACTAAAAGAAATCAAGCAAAGGAACTGAAAGTTGTGATGAAGAACAATGTATATGAATGCAAGCATTGCAAGATCCAGAACTAGAGGTTCTCCCAGATGGAGGGAGAATACTACGATGATTACTTGTTCTAGTAAACCAGACATACCTCTACATGAGTCATTATATCATCCGCAATATCCATGGGTTGGAGTTCTACATCAGATGAATGGAAAGACCGTTTTCCAGAGAAATTGAACAAAGAGAATATGAAGAGCAACCTCAAGGCTTTGAGGCATACCATAAAGAGACCCTTGTATGCAGATGGAAGAAGACAACTCGGTGGAGAACCTCCAATGCACAATAGAAGCGTGGTGAATATTTTCTATAACAGAGATATTGTATCAGAATGATTACTCAGAAGATCAGGATGATGGATTGCCAATCCATGACAAAGATCTCATGATGACAGAAGAAGTGCCACATGGATATGTTCTAGTTTGACCCTTGCCACGATGTTGTGAGCTATCAAGAACCAAAGAGGAATCCAACAATGATATACTTTATTGATCAGAGCTACATGAAGCCTTCAGAGAAAACCGGTGTTCCAGACCGAAGTACATTTGAAATCAAGAATTACATTATTTGTGATGAAGTCCAGAAAGGAGAAAGTGGTTCTCCAATACATATCTCCACATATGAGCAGATAAGCATACATTTTGGTAAATATTTTGTCCAAGATGAAAGAGTTTGCATACTCAAGCTGGAGCTCGTGGAGATTACTTCCTTATTGAAAAAATAAGAGATGACTCCCAGGTTGGGAGGGAGCACTGATGTGTTATTGATTGATGGACAGTCATTTTTCAGTTCAAAAATGGTCCAGGATAAGCAGTTCCTTTCCAATTCGGAAAGTGGTTTGAGATTTATGACGGACAAGCATTTTCCAGTTCGGAAAATGGTCCAGATCGAACGGTCATTTTCGTAATGAAAATGGTTCGATGGATTGTTGATGTACCATAGACAACGATTTCCCATTGTGGTTAACATGGGGATTGGTCTAGGACAGTCTCTCTTCTTGAGGGTTACTCAAGAAGACTGTCCCGCCTCGCCGGACAATGATTTCCCATCGTGGTTAACATGGGGAATGGTTCGTTTTGGAGGTTGGTGCAGGACAGTCATTTCCTTAGGAACTGGTCTGGACATCCATTCCTTAGGGCATATTAATTCTCTCCAGGTTGCACTTTGTTTAGTGTCAGAGGAATGGACCAGGGTGGGGAATGGTCCAGGTTCAGGAATTAGGGACATACATTCGTTAGGCCAGACTCATTCTCTCCAGGTTACACTTTGTCTAGTGTCATAGGAATGGTCCATGCTTAGAAATCATGACAATTATTCTTCCTTTCTTGAGAAGAATAGTTCAGATAGCTCATCATTGATGTTGGACCTTCTGAGGGCAGATGCTCTTCCAATATCTCACAGATGTGAGTGGAAGAATGGCCAAGATGATTCAGTTTATATCATAACATTATTTCTATGCAGGTTGATATCAGATGATTGTTATGAAGATTGTATGTCTCTAGACAATAGATGCATACTACTGTGGTGGATGTGTTCCACTGCTTGTGACTATACGTCATTGATCGAGTACCTGTGTGCTAGTTGGTGTGGTGGTGTACCACTGGATTGTAGTTGTGTACTACTATGGATAGACACAGTTGTGTTCTATTGAATTATATTGTTCTGATTGCCTTGAAGACTATTAGTAGTGTTGGAAATGATTATCAGCTAGATGGATGATCAATGGACAGATATTTCCCAGACGGAAAATGGTCCAGGACATTTATTCTTCTAGGACATATGTTTAGATTAGAAGAATGGTTCTTGTGTCACTCTATGGAGTGAGTGACTTATCCAGCATCATGTCTAATTACTCAGATGGAGTATGGTTTCAAGAGATGATGCAGTTGATGACACTATTAGTCTATATGACTATGTTGATGCTACCGAGTAAATGGTATGTTTGTGCTCAGGACCATTACCTTTAATACCTCCCTAGCTAGGAGGGAGTGTTGATATTATGGTAGTTGCGGGAGGTATTTACCTCCACGTGTAAACCTAACGAGAATAGAATATTTCAGGAAGAAAGAAGAAACCCTAATGAGTTGGATAATAACCCTGGAAGACAAGTCAACTCAAGAGGATAATTTGTATTAGGTTATTAGCCTCCAAGAGAAGATTTCGGCCAGAAGAAATAACATATAATGAGTAAATAGGTATCCAGAATAAGAAGTCGACCCAGGAAGTTAGCCAAAATTAGTATAAATACAGGAGGTCAATCTTCAATCTGGCAGGTATTCTCAAAATTGCAGAGCAACACTTGTGCGCACTGCAGTTGCCCAGTTTGTGCACAAGTTTGGAGGAGAGTTGTCGTTGCAGCTGCTGCAACTAGCAGATTTCGGTTTTGTCTTGGACTATCTCTTGGTTATGGTTTGGAATATATGATCATCTCTTGTTTGGTGTGCTATCCTTAGGGAAAGGTGCACTACCCTTTGTTTGGCTATCTAGCCTAGGGTTTTCTTCCGGAATGATTCTCTGTAAAGGTTAAGGTGCTCGAAGGGTGGCTTCGGCCTATGGTTGGGTGACAATAGTGATATTGTCGATGGTAAAACGAGCACATCCATTATATTCTAACACCAATCACCTTGTAGAAGGTGACTACTCAAGCATAAGTGGTGGAAATTGCAATGCACTTAGAGGATACACCAAGAGGAGGAGAGACGTCAGTAGGATTTGTGTAGGTACAGTCTTAGCTAGCCAACCTAATGATGCAATTACAAGATATGGAAAAATCAAAAGTCGTGTGCGAACACGTATGGTGTACCACGTGTTGCTTTGAGGCACATTACAGAGATGAGTGTCATGTACTTGGCAACTATGTGGCAATGAGTGTGCTAAGTCCATTTCAAGTTGGGCCTCAGATGAAATGGTGTGAAATTTGCAAACAGTGGGGCCATGTACCACCCCGTTGCCTAATGTTGGAAAAAGATCAGAAAACACATCATACTTCGTTTTTTGAGTTCTAGAAGTCTATAGGACACGATGTAAACAATTATTAGTCACTCCAGCTGATGCAAGATCATACCCACAATGTATTCATGGTACAAGAGGAAACAAAGGGTGTTAATTGTGGCAGTGATGAGAGAGGTGGGTATCAAGGATGACCTAGAGGTAGATATTGATAAGGAAAGGGATGAGAATATGGAGGAGGGGGAGGTAGAACCCCCACTTGTTTTAACTGTGGAGAGATAGGTCACATGTCAATATCTTGTACTAAATCATGCACTCTCTATGGGTACTATTACATCCCATAGAACATTACCAAGGATTTTCTTGACTTGTTGAAAAAGTGGGAATAGAAGAAGACACATTGCAACATGGTGATTGTAGAGTTGTTTGGGAATAAGAAAAAGGATGATGAATTTGATGTCCAGGTGATAACCCAAGGTAGAAAAAAGATGATAATGGACTTCGAGCATTGTGAAATCTTGGGTCAAAGAACGAAGAGGAAGATAATAAAAGTGGTGTAGCCCCTTCCAAGTATTGATGCTGCTCAACAAAAACAATTTATGTGTGACGCGTAGAGGGCCATAGAGGAAGAAATAACATGAGAAGAGTTGCAATGCATGACATAGAGGTTTCTTGAAGAGGCTCATATCTGTGAGGATTTGAAATGAATGACATGAAGGTCGTTGGAAGAGGTTCGTGCCTGCGAATAATTATAGTGTGCCATATAGAGGTCTTTGGAGGAAGCTCGTGTGCACGTGGAAATACAACATGAAACACAGAGATCGTTGGAAGAAGCACACAAACAGGAGGATTTGCAACACGCCGAACAAAGGGAAATAGAGGAACATGTACATGAATAACTAAATCACACAACACACGAAGAAGAACTATGCGATTTGGGACAAGAAACATAAATTGAAGACTAAGTAAGTAACTTCTCGTGTTGTTGTTTAAGATTATTAAGTGATTTTGATGCTAGGTGAAAGTTGACACAGATGTTAGCAACCTGTATGGGGGAAGAAGGGACAAAGAGAGTTGTATTATCTCCCCTACCAGAAAGGAATTTGTGCCAGGTCAGTAAGCAGAAGTGCATAGGAAGAGAGTTGAAGATGACAACTGAACTTGGTAGTTATGAAATGGATGTGATCATGTTGGATCTGGTTTCTGACGTGAACATCCTTCCAAAAAAGTCATGGGAATTGATGGGTAAACTAAGTTTGGTTTTCTTTCCCATTTAGTTGTGGTTGGAAAATCAGTACAGGATCTACCCTATAGGCCCATTGGATCAAGTCAAAGTAATCATAGAAGGGGTGAAGACGAAGGCTGATTTTGAAGTGATAGAAATTATGGATGATTTTGATCCATACCCTACCCTACTTGGCATTGATTAGGCATTTGACAACAATGCAGTGTTGAACTTGAAGAAGGGACATATGCCATTTGAGACTGACACCCTGCACATGATAGAAACTTTAGATCCTAATGAAGGGGACATGTATAAGGGAACTGAATATATTTAGATCGAGTTGGCCAATTGGTATAAGGGAATTGAAGATACTCAGGAGCACGCCCACTACTACAAGAGGTGATGGACTAATAAGAACATTATTCGCACCCAATGGGTCCATCAGTTCATTCATACCATGGATATGGTTCCTAGGAGTTGGTACATTTAGGAGGAGCTCTAGAGACAAACAATAGACTAGGTTCAAGTAAGCACACAATTTTTCTCAACATTTTACTTTACTACAAAGGGTATGGCTCAAAGGGAGGCACTCCTCCAGATCAAGAATTTTATATTTCACCATCAACCAAAGGACACCACTCCAAAGGTGGTCTTCCCATACCATTGGCTAGTGGAAAAGTTTAAAGATGTTATCAATTGTTGGAAGGTTGAGGAGGAGGATATTGATGACGATGATCCTCGAGGAATATAGATCAAAGAATCTGAGGGTGAGTGTGTGATGGAGGGAAAAAGATACATAGATGGTTGTGTTGGACTATGGTTGTCTAATTAATACAAAGAAACATAATATTGACACTAAGGAAGCTCCAAAAATGAATATCATTGGAGACTATTGGGATACGAAGACAGTCACCCAAGTCTTTGACCTACTCAAGGAATACAAGGAATTGTTTCCCTGCAACTTCTTAGAAATGAAGGGAATCATAGGGTCCTTGGGGGTGATGAAGATTCAACTCAAGCTGGAAACCAATCTAGTAAAGAGGAAGCCTTACTGACTAAATCCCAAATATAAATAAAAGGTGTTTACAAAGTTGGATCAGATGTTGGATGTTGGAATCATTGTCCTTGTAGAAGTGTCAGATTGGATTAATCCCATGGTGGTGCAATCCAAGAAAATGGGTGATATCTTAATTTATGTATATTTGAGAATCCTTAATGTAGCTTGTTTCCAAGACCCTTTCCTTACCCCTTTCACCAATGAGGTTGTGCTTAATGTTGGAGGGAGATAATCCTACTATTTTATAGATGACTTTTCGGGGTATCATTAGGTTCGAATCACAGAGGAGGATCGAGCCAAAACCACCTTTGTGATAGAATGGGGTTCCTTTGATTACACTGTGATTCCATTTGGACTGAAGAATGCACCCACACTTTTTTATCGAATATTTCTCCCAACCTTCAAATAATTTATCCACAAGTTCCTTTAATATTATTTGGATGACTGGAAAATGTTCAGTTTTCTAAAGGAGATATGCAATCTCTTTGCTTAATGTTGGATTGATGTTGTCAGCTTCAAATCTCTATGAATTTGAAGAAGTGCATATTTTGTACTCCTTTTGGAACACTACTGAGGCACGCAGATTGTAAGGATGGATTTCTAGTCGATCAAGCTAAGATTGTCACGATACTGGATATGGTGGCCCCCACTATGGTTCACGAGTTATGCGCCACATTAGGTCACACATGATATTAACCACAACTCATTCAAAACTATGTGAATATTGCAACCCCTTTGGAGAATCTTCTCTGAAAAATACACCAAGTACATATTGGACACAAGAATGTCAGGAAGCCTTGGATACTCTAAAATAAAAACTAGTCACTGGGTCGATTCTGGTTTTTCCTGACTGGTCTAGGATCCTTCATGTTGAAGTAGATGTGTCTTCCATTGCACTGGGAGTAGTTCTTGTGCAACTGGGTGAAGGGAATATTGATCATATGGTGTATTTTTCTAGTCAACAGATGTTCGACGCCAAAAAATATTATACAACAAGCGATCACAAGGGCCTCGCCATGGTCTATACCTTGTAGAAGTTTCACCATTACTTGTTGGGGGAACCTGTTTAAATTTTTCACTAGCCATTTTGTGCTCAAGTATTTAGTCAACAATCTTGTTTTTTTGGGGGGGAATATCTTATTGGTTGCTTCTCTTATAGGAGTTCGAGTTTGAAGTAGTTTTTAAGTAGGGTAAATACAATTTTAGGCCTAATCATCTATCACAGATCAAGTCTAGAGAAGCTAGTTGGATTCTAAACGATGAACTCCCTGATGTGAAAATATTCCACATTGAAGTAATTCCTTACCAATTAGTTGATATCATTGAGTTCCTCACATCATAAGGCTCCAACCGAGTATACTCTGGCCCAACACTATCAATTGGTGACTTGTAGTGTAGACTATCAGTTGATTGCTGGACAAGTGTATAAAGTGGGGGTTGATGGAATTATTTGCAGGTGTGCCTTAGAAAATGAGTGAGACTCTATTTTGTATGAAGCACATGAGGGTATCGTAGGGGGACACAATGCAGGTAAGGCCACTGCATGAAAAGTGTTGTGCATAGGGATTTGGTGTCCCTCACTCTTCATCGATGCCAAGGACTATTGTAAAAGTTGCGACGTATGTCAACAGACTAGAAAGCCTTGTCGAAGAGATGAGCTCCCTCTATTTCTAGACACAACATTAGAACCATTATAGAAGTGGGAAATTGATTTTGTAGGCCCAATCAATCCTCCTGCGTGTCAGACAGGTGCACGCGATATTATTACTGCAACTGAATATTTGACGAGATGATATGAAGCCATGTCGGTTAATGATTGCACAACAGAAACGATGACATGGTCAATCTTCGAGAATGTGATTACCAGATTTAGTTTTCCAAAGTTGTTGATGAGCGACCAAGGCTCACATTTTCTGAATGAGACCATTCAAGAACTTACTTAGGAGTTCATGATCCATCATCAAAAGAGCACTCCCTGTCATCCTCAAGCGAATGGTACGGTTGAAGCTTTAAATAAAATTTTAGAACATGAATTAACCAAATTTTGTAATGTGCAACGTGATGACTGGGATCAACGGATTCTTGTAGTCTTATGGGAATATCACACAACTTGTAAAAGGCTGAAAAGGTGCACTCCATTCAGATTGGTCTACGATAGAGAAGCAATCATTCCATTAGAATTTGTTGTCCTTGGCTTATGGATTTCTCTAGCTATTCACATGACTGATGAACAGTCACTTCAACATAGGTTGGATAAACTCATGGAGCTCGAGGAGGATTGTCTAATAGCAGGATTCAACCAAGTGGTAAAAAAATAGAGACATAAGGCATGGCATGATCACAACATCTGCCATAAAATCCTCCAGCCCAGTTCTTTGGTGTTTCTATATGACAACAAATATTTACAACACCCTAGAAAGCTACATATGCATTGGTTGGGTCCTTTCCATCTGGTCTACATCAATGAATTCAGTGTCACCAAGATGGCTACATTGTAGGGATAACCAATCAAGGGACTTGTTAATGGTAGTAGGTTGAAGGTGTACTATGTCATGTAGGGGTCACCTTTCATTTAGCTCCATTTCTCTTCTTTGGAGTTTTGTAGAGGAGGATTAGCGTATGATGTACAACATGTAGAAGAGTACATAGTTGGCATAATTCACCTTTTTGGAAACACAACATACACTCCAGTCACATTGGCAGACTAGATAGATCGACAACTTTGCAGATTCCCAAGATTTCCAATTTGGGTCGGAGTTATGGACTGCATATAAGGTATTGGCTTTGGCAGGAGATTCACACAGGACTGGTTTGAGATCCATAACACTACCTTACTTTCAAAGGTTAAGAAATATGGTTCACATATATCATTCACAATCCTGACACATAATTAATTATGATGCCACATTCCATAAGGAACATCACCAATACAACGGATCCAAACTGTTATATCCTTATCTATGGGGATTCACCGAGAATCTATAGTTCTTCTTCGATTAGTCACATCGGTTGGTTCTTTGTCTCATTTCGGTTTGCACCTCCAAAATTCTCCACCCTATATATATCTACTTTCATCCATGCATTCATCAGATAAATTATTCATGTCCATTCCCTCTCACCCCCACCCATCACTCATATCCCCATTATCTTCCCACTCACTTCTATCCTCCCGTGTTCCAATGATCTTACCATCTCCCATTTCAGATCCCCTTTCATGGCCCAATTTGATAGACATTCTGGGACGTGCAATTCCCAGTCCAGTCAGGCAGCTCGAGAGCTCACAATCCAATTTTCACAAATATTGACATTTCATCATTAGCTTCTAGGTAGAGGTTCACCCTCTTATTCACCAACAAGACACAACCAAGTACCACATAGTTCTTTGAACTATGCTTCGAAGCTACGGCGGTACGCCAACTCTCTAGGCCCGACGCTAGTGTGCCTGTCACCATGGATAAACACCTTTGTTGAAACAGATAACCCAAGGCTATGAGTTATCATCTCCATTGGGCTAGGAGGTCCTCATTTTCCATCCTCTATTGCCAGAAAAATGACATAGGAGGATGACAGTGGTCTCTCCTGATGGAGCTCTTCCTTGGGGTCTACTTCTTGTAGGTCAATAAGTAATAGGGCCAAGTTATAGCTATATCACTCGGTTACGTTAGGGGGTCATTCTTTGGATGATGTGCTTAAAAAAAATCCCTCATTCATTACTCCAGAAACCATCGAAGAGAGAGATTTCAAGAATTTGTCCAAATGAAACCCAAATCCATTGGTTACCTTGAGGACTACTCGACTCATTCCAAGACCTATGTCGGGTTGCAACTATAGCCTGGACAAATGTTTTACTCTTACTAAAAAATGAAGGAAACCATAGCTTGGTTTGATGCTCTGGTCCTTCAATAACAATGATTTTCTCTTACTCAATTCCCGCATTATTCACTCCATGAGGCAATTGGCTCGAGGACAAGCCAAATAATAGTGGTGGGGGACTTTTTGCACCCAATTTTTTGGGTAAATATCGTGCATATGCATAAACAAAGTTATGCACGCCTATTCTAGTTTTCTGCACACTCAAGAAGTTGTGTGAAGGGTGACAACACGCACGTTAGATCAAGTTTTGATAATACGTACCAATTCAAGTTCTACCAATGCACGCTAGAAATCAAGGAGACACCACATGCCAGAATCAAGAAGATAATCTTTGGGAAATCTTCTCGAATGATTAGTACATGAAACATGAGGGAACATGGAGCATGGATAAGATGAGATGGAAAGGTAGTTGAGATTGCCATGATTCCAAAGAGGCTACGTGGAATGCATGCAGGTGACATAAGTGTGTGGGACTGGGAGTCAGAGGAGCGAGTGGGGAAAATTGAAAGTGACAGAGTGTCAAATCCGAGAAGAAAATAAAATGGAGCAATGACAATAGAAGGGGAGTTAGCTAGTTAGTCACTTGGTTGTTGGTTGATGGTTGTGGGTATTGTTGTCCTTAATCTTGCTCTGAGCCTATGTTTTGTAATGTCTTTGGTTTTAAGTCTGGTTCTATCACATTTGCAAATTCTAAAGAGAAGTGCATGGTGCTATGTAGTGTAACACTGTTCAAATGTATAAGAGATCAAGGCTTTGTTGTTGTCAATTAAGGAGTTTCTTAATGTACTCTTGTGATGGTGGAATGAAGATAATAAAGATGAAATAATTATGATCTATGTTGTGTTATTTGTGTGTCAACTGAATGTGTGTGTATTGTTGTTGCATATTGTTATTTGTTAAGTAGTTTTCAATGGATTGTATGAATTCCAACCCTGATGGATTTCTGTACAATTAGTCCTTCATCATCATCGACAAAATACCAGATGGTCTATGTGTTCCTCATGACATCTCAGGCGAGACCTACTTCAGTATTTAGCTGAGGATTGATATGTTGATGCCTTGGGATTTTTTTTGGTCAACTATAGACAAACCCTAGGTCTTCAACCCCCCAACATTAAGAAAGATGTGCGCAAAGCATGAAAGAGCCAATAGGTTGTCTCAGATTTGGGTTCAAGATTACAAACCTAGTGATTTAGTCTGCAAATACATAAAAACCTCCATTTTTATGAATACATTTCTATATATTTGTTTTTGACATTATTTTTCTATAGGCTACAAAAATCCATTGTCGATGAAACTACAAGCACAGATAGAGTTGGCTATGCAGATTCCAAATATATCATTTAAAAAAAAATTAATATAGTTTACTATTTTTAATCTATTTTTGTCTTGACATATATCAAAATCCTAAAATACATACCTCTTTTATTCCTTCTATAACTTTTCATTAGCGTAACCATTTTTAAAATAATTTATATGCTGCACTAGAAGAGATCGATATCTATAAATTAAAAAAAATGTTTGATAATGTTAAGACCATCGTAGCCTGCACTAATGGAAGGTGTTGTAATTTCAAGGATATATTAACTTTCATAATTATATATATATATATATATATAGTAAATTTTGAAAAAAACACATTGCAATATAACAATGGGTTATCTATAATTACGCAATTTTTTTAAAGTAGATTCCATCATTAAGGTGTACTCAACAACTACACTAACAGAGACATATACCTTATATTTTGCTTGAAAAATAACATAACATTGTTAGAAAAATTGAAATTTCACATAGTTATTCACAATTTCTATAAATAAAAATTATATGTTTGGAAAGCTAATTCAATTTCCTACATTTAATCTTTTTACATCATATTCAAATTCATTGTAAAGGTACTTTGAATAATCCCTCTAATTTAACAGATTGTTGTTGTTTCCATGTTTTCATTGCCACTAATGCATCTTGAGAGAGCATCATTATCTTTCACATGCTCGATAATTGTTTGTGGGTTGATAAAAAGAGTAATTTTGAAGGATTGTTGCAAAAATTCAAAACAAATTAAATTTAATGGCCAATGAAAGGGGATTGATAACCCACAAAATTATGCAACTAATCATTGAAGCAAAGTCATCAATTTCCTAGTTGAATGCACTGGAATCCATGTTTAATGAAATGGAAGATAAAGACTCAAGAATTACTCAAGAAACTTGAGGATGATCAACATTTGTAGGACGAGGAAAAAAAAAATTTGAAATCCATTCTTACTCAAGAAACTTGAGGATGATCAACATTTGTAGGATGAGTAAAACAAAATGTTGATCTATTGCCACGCAACTGTGCCTCCTGCATTCGGGTTGCAAAATTACTACACATTTCTTCCTGTTAAGAATTTGGGCATTTCGTCACTGCAGTATTCTTCAAATCGGAGTATAACTCCACATGAGTAAAAAAATAAAAGTTTGGATCTTGTTGGCACCATTATTTGAGACCTACCCCGTCGGATTCCTCTCTTCACCCTTATTGCATTCATACCTATCATTTTCAGCAAAAATTAATTCTCGTGGACCCAACCCCCTTCCAACACCCTTATTTGGGCCTTACCCCATTAGATTCCCCTTGTCACCCTGATTGTTGTGATACACTTCGCCCATAACCCATTTTCTGTATGGTCCCACCTATCCCTTTTTGTTCCCTCTTCATCATGGCCCACACCCATAACAAGACTTGGAAGTTCAGTTCAATTCCTTGTACTCTAATTTCACAGAGACCCAACAAGAAGTGAGACAAATCAGTGCCAATGTTGCCACCATCAATAAAAACATGGATTCCTCCATCGACACCAAAATGGAAACCATCAAACAGGACCTCGCTACCCAGCGTGAATCCTTCAATACCTAGCTTACATCCTTCACTACGATGATCTGCACCAAGCTGCATATCCCTATAGATATTCCCTCCTCTGACACACCTTTTCAATCTGAAGGTGAAACTTCCTCTAATTCCCAGACTTTTCAGCCGCATCACTTTCAGCGTGACCTGCACCTTCCACATGTGGATGTGACTAAATTTGATGGTTCAGATCCCACTGGCTGGGTAACTCAAATGGGAAAATTATTTCTCTTTGTATGTCATTACAGATGAGTTGGCCAAACTTCGATATGGTATTCTCCATCTAGATCAAGAACGTTGGTAATGGTGGCAATGGAGAACAAATGCTAGCTAAGGGTATGTGGCTTGGACACAATTTGTGGCAGAGCTTTATGAACGCTTTGACACAGACACCAACCATTTAGGTCGTTTGAAAATTTTGACACAATCTGTCATAGTGGAAGACTTTATACCACTTTTGAGTGATTGGCTTTCTGTAATGAGGGCATGTCTGATGCTTTTTTTTGAGAATGTTTTATCAGTAGCCTCAAGAATGAGATTTGTGCCCATGTCCTCATGGATCGGCCTCAGAGTTGGGTGGAAGCTACTAAAAGAGCTAAGGAAGCACAAGAGGTTGTCTCTTCTCAAACTCGAAAACCATCCTTTATTCCTCACACTAAACCAGTCACTCTCACTCCTCCTTCTACTCCACTAAAGATCCAGAAATTGGCTAGGGCAAAAATGGTTGAACGCCAACTCAAAGGCATTTGTTATAATTTTGAAGTCAAATATTTTCTTGGGCACAAGTGTAAGGAACAAAAGATTTTTATGGCCATCTAGGAGGATGTTTCGGAAGACGATGTTGAGTCCCCCCTTGTGGCCGAGTCACTTGAATCCACTCACTTGACCCCACCGTCCGACCCTCCCGAAGTTGAACCGATCATTTTCATGAATGCTCTCAATGGCTTCTCTCCTCCCCAAACCCTTAAGCTAATTGGTTACATTAAGCATCGGAAGGTCATCATTCTTGTTGATAGTGGAAGCACCTACAATTTTATTCATCGCCGCATTGCCCAAGAAAATGATTACTATATCTGTGTCATCAATAATTTTCAAATCATGATTGCCAATGGTGGATCCATGAAATGTGGGGGGTGTTGTGAAAATGTGTGTCTCCAAATTGGTTAGTACCACATGAAATCTCATATGTTTGTTATCGACATGGGAGGTTGTGACATCGTGATGGGTGCTAAATGGCTAAGGACTTTGGGTCCCATTCTCATGGAGTTTAAGGAATTAACCATGCATTTCCACCAAGAGAGACACCAATATAAGTTCCAAGGCATCATTGTTGGTTCCTCGAAGATCATCAGTTCCCATCGCATGGAAACACTGCTAAAAAAAGGTCATTCTAGCATTATTGCACAACTCCATGCCATTCAAGACACTAAGACACCCTCCATGCTGTAGGACCTCCAGTCCCTCCTCTTCAAACATCAAGTTGTTTTTTCCACTCCCTAGGGACTTCCTCCTTCTCGTGGTGTTCATGATCATTCCATTCCCCTTGTCCTCGACAACCTTCCTCCCAATATCCATCCCTATCGTCATCCATTTTCCCAGAAAAATGAAATTAAGAAAATTGTTCAAGAATTGCTCACCGCAGGTGTTGTCCATCCTAGTACGAGCCCCTACTATTCTCTTGTGGTCATGGTCCTTAAGAAAGAAGGTTCTTGGCACATGTGTCCTAACTTTTGTGCCCTCAACAAACTCACCATTAAAGACAAATTTATCTTTCTTGTCATTGATGACCTCTTTGATGAATTGAGTGGTGCCCAATTCTTTACTAAACTTGATCTTTGTTCAGCTACCATCAGATATGTATGAACAAGGTTGAAATTCCTAAGACTACATTTCAAACTCATGAGGGCCACTATGAGTTTTTGGTCATGCCCTTTGGCTTGTGTAATTCTCCCTCCACTTTCCAAAGCCTCATGAATCATGTCTTCCATCCTTTTCTCCATTATTTTGT
The DNA here is from genome assembly GCA_000966675.3 of Picea glauca. Lineage (NCBI taxonomy): Eukaryota > Viridiplantae > Streptophyta > Pinopsida > Pinales > Pinaceae > Picea > Picea glauca. Next base: position 24,235 of record JZKD02S0619192.1, read on the forward strand.
CCTAGTTTTCTTTGATGATATCCTCATCTATAGTAAAACTTGGACAACCCATCTTGCTCATGTGGATTGAGTTCTACATCTAATCTCTTAGCACCAACTTTTCCTCAAACAATATAAATGTGCTTTTGGAGCCTCGAAAATCGAGTACTTGGGTCATCTTATTGGCAAGGCAGGTGTCAGGGTGGATCCTAAAAAGATTGAAGCTATGCAGAATTGGCCTCGCCCGAAGACTCTCAAAAGATTGCGTGGATTTATGGGTTTAACAGACTATTATTGCAAGTTTGTTAATAATTATGGAAAGCTTGTGGCACCTCTCACTTCTCTCCTTAAAAATAATTCTTTCACTTGGACTCTCGCAGTTGCTCAGGCCTTTCAAACCTTGAAGGCGTCCATGTGCACCACTCCATTCTTGGCCCTTCCTGATTTCACAAAGACTTTTTTCCTGGAATGTGATGCTTCTGGGAGAGGAATTGGAGCAGTCCTTATGCAAGAGGGTCAGTCTTTGGCCTTTACCAACAAACAACTGTCAGAGAAACATTTGGGCAAATCAATCTATGAAAAGGAAATGTTGGCTATTCTACATGCAGTGGATCTTTTGCACCCTTATCTATTGGGGCAACGCTTCCAAATTAAGACAGATCATCAAAGCCTCAAGTATTTTCTGGAACAACGCCCTTCCTCCCCGGAGCAAAAAAAATGGGTGACTAAGCTCTTTGGATATGATTATGAGATCATTTACAAGAAAGACAAAGACAATGTGGTTTTTGATGCACATTAAAGAAAATATGAAGATGAAGGGTTCCTTTTTTTCTCTCTCCTTCATTGTACCCAATTGGCTCCAAGCTATTCGTGAGGAATGGCTACATGATCCCAAAATTTCGCATCGGATCCAACAATTGCAAGAAAATTCTCCATTTTCCCCAGGGTACTCTTGGCACAATGATGAGCTTTGCTACAGACACAACTTAAACCCACAATACTTTCTGAGCTTCATGCTACACCCACAGCTAGGCACTCAGGTTTTACCAAAACCTATGACCGGGTCAAACATTCTTTTTTCTGGGATGGTATGAAACAAGATGTTCGCAATTTTGTTGCAGAATGTGATGTTTTTCAACACAACAAGGGAGAAACAGTCAAAGATCCTAGCACACTACAACCGCTTCCGATTCCACCTGCTATTTGGAGGGATATCTCTATGGATTTTATCTTGGGCTTCCCTAAATCGAGAAATAAATCAGTCATGACTCATCATGGTGGTAGTTGATCATCTTTCCAAGTATGCTCATTTATATGCTCTTCAACACCCATTTACAGCCTCCACTGTGGCTCAACTTTTCATGGATTAGGTCTTCAACCTTCATGGCATGCCTCATTCTATTTTTTTTGATCGAGACCCCACTTTCACCAACATTTTTTGGCAAGAACTGTTCAAGCTACAAGGCACCGAATTGCATCTCAACACAACTTATCATCCCCAGACTGATGTTCAAACTGAATTTTTCGACAAGTGTTTGGAAACATATTTGAGGTGTTTTGCATCAGAAAGGAAAAATCAGTGGGCTCAATGGTTACCACTAGCTGAATGGTGGTATAAAACTTCTTACCATATAGCTACCTGCATAACTCCTTTTGAAGCAATATATGGACAAAAACCACCTTCAGTTCTCTCATACCTGCTAGGTGTCTCAAAGGTCCAGGAGGTTGACCAAATGCTTACAGTTTGAGAGGCAATTCTCTGTACCCTCAAAAAGAATTTGGTCATGGCCCAGAATCACGTGAAGCAATAGGCAGATCAAGGTCGCTCTAAATGTCAATTTGCAGAAGGAGACCAGGTGTTTCTTCAATTGCAACCTTATAAGCAAAATTCCCTCAAGGCTGACCATGGTTAGAAACTGGTGCCCAAATTTTATGGTCCTTATATTGTTCTCAAGCGTGTGGGACAGGTGGCCTATCAGTTAGCTTTGCCCAATCATTCTAAGCTCCATCCTTTTTTTCATGTTTCTTGCTTAAAGAAGGTGATTGAAACTAAGTTCCAAACTCAAACCAACCTTCTCGATTTGGATGAAGAAGGCTCCATCTAGTTACATCCACAAGAAGTTTTGGACCAAAGTGAGCATCGTATGCATCAACGCACCATCAAGAAAGTGTTAGTCCAGTGGAAAGATACAACTCCAACAGATGCCCCTTGGGAACCAATGACCATTCTACAACAATTTCCTCATCTAAAGCCTTGAGTACAAGGTTGTTTTTAAGGGGGAGGACATGGACCTAATCTTTCTAACCCCTCACGTAGGTAGAATAATATATATCCATGTAATAAAGGAAAATATTAATAAGGTGTAGAAATAAGGAAGAATAATTCAAATGTAAGAAGACCTAATAGAAGCTTCCACTTCTAGAAGGATCTTCCTCTAGATTGTTCTTTTGGATAGACATATTTAGTATAAATAGGAGTAGAGGCTATGTGAATTTTTTTCTTGGATATTATTGTAATAGAGATCTGCTCTGCTGGAGGCTTCCCCCTCGAAGAGGCAAGTGAACATTGCTATCATTAATTAAAGTGCTCTTTCTAGTGTTATTCTGGTATTATTCTGGTATTGTTTTGATTATATCATTGATTCTCTATCATTTCTAGCTAAATTTTTTATGTTCTGCATACTATTTTGTATCTGGAATACTACAGTAGGCTTCAATTTAGACGATGACTACAAAAGCAGCTCTGATGTTGGTTCCAATTATGGTTTTGGCTCAATTGAACTAGTCTTAAATTCCAGGTATATTGAATTCGGCTAGTAGATGCGAGCATCAAATGGCAAAGGCTTCAAATGCAAAGTTCAAGGTGGAGTTAGAAATTTTATTTAATTACATGTAAATGGGAATATGGCTATAACATTGGTTGGACAACATACCCCTCGTAAATTTTACAGGTAAAGTCTAGACATAGACCTAGGTGATGGGGGGGACATGCCATATTTCTTGATACCTTGGTTATAAAATTTGAGGGGATGGCATATGTCTGATTCCAATGAGATATGTTGCAAATTCTTGTGATAACATCTGGCTCCATAGGGGATGGCATGCTCCCTGCGAGTTGCCAAGAACAATTAGTTCCAGTGCCTTAGCTGTTGGGCTATGGAGTCATGCTTAGAAAACATCCCGCTGAAGGCAACAGACTGAGAACTTAAACTATTCTATTTTAACATAAAAAACAAACACATGTGATCCCGCGGGAGCTTATTTATGTACAAAACCTAAACTAACTGACTTTTACAAAGGGCTAGGTGAAGGCAAACTTCCACCATAGCCATTCAAACTGTTTGATAACTGAATCCTTCGCGTCACCGAAAATGATCCATAAGAAACAAGGAAAGTGTGATAGCTGGCTAATTTCATTCTTATGATCACCCATATTACCTTCAAATGTTGATAAAAAGATCAAGTCTGCATGCTCCAAAGCATTTGAAAAGTGCAACTTTATGTATTCATCGACAGGGTCATGAAACTAAAGGCAACACATGATTAACTTATGAAAGGTTACCTTCACTGCTTCAAAACTGCTGACAACTTGCTTGATGTCCTCTACAGGCACGCTTGATTGAACGACAGCCACAAGCATCTGTGGGTCAAATAACTGCTTACTGTAAACTATAGGTACAAGTGGAAGAAGGATGGACGTAGGTGGCTGATGATCCATTGATGACTATGGATTTACTTTGGGTTACGAATAAATGATCTCTTCACGTGCCTCAACTAAGGGCTGCTCCTGATCAAAACTTCGAGTTATGTCTTCTGTGACAAGGCCAACCTCTGCATCATCCTTACTGTATTCATAGTGATCAAATTTAAGATAAGCTTGCTGCTCATCATCACTAGAATATTTATCAAAAATGGGCTTCCCTTCACATCCATGATCAACCTTTAAAACAATAATTTCATCAAGAATATAACTGTTAAAAATATCCATTTCAGGAACAATAGTAACTGCTGCTTCCAGCTATTCATACACATGATTTTCATCAAGACAAAGTTGCTCATTGATACCTGCTTCGAAGACAAAATCATCCACAGTATTTCCTTCATAGGGACAACAAGTAAAACCTCCCTCATGTTCATAGTTGATATGATACTGACCTTGAATCCTGCCACAAGCTCGAAGGTTCTCCTCCACTTCCTCAACATCCATGAACAACTGTGATAAATATGTAGATTTTCTTTCCCTAAGATAAAAAACAAGGTCAGAGTGCTGAGACACTATGTAATACACCATGGAAGCGGTCTTAGAAGGTTTAATTTCCAAGGGCAGGCTGCAATACAAGCTATGAAACCTTCGATTAAAAGAAGACAAAACTTCCCTTTTTCCCCTTCTCAAAGTAGTGAACTCATGTAGGTATTGATCAAATGACTTGTTCTCATCCCAATACCTTAAAAATGTATAACCCAGGAACCAATGGAGTCAGTTCCGAAACCCTTAAACCATACACTAGCATATCCTAACAAGGATTTGGAAAACAAACTCATGGTAACATCCTCATAAATTATCTCAAACTGATCAATAAAGTTCTCGAAAGCCTCCACATGCCTCACAGCTGTAACATGATCCTCTCCAGAAAAATGGGGAAAGTACTTAAAGAAATCAGGAGGATAAGGATGAAGATGATATGGAAGCTTTAAAGGTTTAAACAAATTGTCGCTGATTCTAGTTTGAAAACTAGTGGGCTGAATATGAGGCTTATCACACTGATGGGAAGGCTCAATAGTAATAGCAGGATGTGATGATATTTGAGGAGGCTGTGGATCAGTTTCAACCTCCTCAGGGCTACAAGGGTGATTGAGTTCAGGAGGGGTTTCAATATGAAGCTCATCTTTATGAGTAGGTTGAGCTGAGGATATAATATCAACATCTACAACACAGGTCGAAATCAGGTCTTCTTCTTCCAAGGATGGATATATAAAGGAAGGTTGGTGATCAACCGCATAAACAAAACACAATATGATCCTCTTTATATGTGAAGGGAAAAAATGAGTTGATAAAGAATAACAAAAGTTCATGAAGAAATCTCATAAGTTGATACCTAGTCATTCCCTTCATCTTTCTGTCAGTAGGATCCTCCCCAATGGAGTCTTTGATTGTGGAGTCGCCAGGTAGATGATTACAGTCAATTTTCTGTATCCCTCTCTTGTCTACCATCAAGAGTTGGATTTATGTCGTTCTTCTCAGGGAGCTCTTCAATCTGCTCAAATCCATCCCCGACAATGGCACCATTTATGTTAGCACTAGGAATCACCCTCAGACTGTAATGAGAATAAGCCCAGTACCCATCAGTTTATACAGTAAATGTAAATGAGTTTTAGGTGGTCAAATGGAGAAGACTCAATGATAATAACATTCTAACTCAGAAATCTGGACTAGCATTCATAAGCAATTGAGGTTTGGAATCAACTTCAGTCAGTAAGTTGGAGTAAGGGTGAATAGAGGGAAGACTTTGGTGAGAGTGTAGAGGTCTATCGTGGACATCAGGTCTTCCAGTAGCCTAAGGAGGAAAAACTTAAACACAAGGTCCTCTTGGATTCAAATTTCAAGGAAGCCGAAATAAATCATAACAGTACTATAATCAAACATTTATCATAATACAGTTACAACAATCCATGTGAATCAATCAAACATGAACTCTCTCAGTATCAGAGGAAAATAAGATGGAGTAAGAAAGATGACTTAGATTAACCAGGATGTCTCAAAAACAAATACATAACCAAAGAACCAGTTGTTCTCAATCAAAATATTATAATAGTAGGGAGCCTAGCTCAACGATTCGACCATTACAAAATATCAAAACTGCCTATATATAAGTAGAATTGTTGCAACCATCAGGAGTGTGATTGGATTGTTGCATTCAAAGTTTTCAGTCGGCGTCTGCTCTATCAGACCGTGTAGACAGTCTTCTGTTGTCAGACGCGAGCTCTAAATCTGCCAATCTTTCCGGCTTTCCATTTATGTGCTGAGAAGAGGTTTCAGCCACCCCCCTCAGTTTCAATAATTGCCTTCATCGGGATTAGAACGGGGCCTGACATCCATGAATACTCCAGGTGGCACCAACGACTTTCTTCGGGTCAATCCTGACACCTCGAGGCCATGCAAATCTTCTTCTGTGGGCAATACGGGCGCAACAGGTGGCTCGACTTAATTTGATTTGAGGGTGGTTTGACTATGCAAACCCAAACATTTTCGTTTCCCTTTGGAAATCATGGGCAGAATGCCACATGATTTACAACAAGATGCTCTTGAGGTCAGATCTGAATCACTGTCTGATTCCAATGAGATATGCTGCAAATTCTTGTGATAACAAGGTGCACTGTACAATCTATTGTGGATAAGAAGTGTGTATTAGTAACACCTATAAACCAAAAAAACTTGAGGTCTATAATTTTGTATCCCAAAAATCAACAAAGGAAGAGAATCATGCTTTCTAGTAAATATGTATAAGGTGGCTTATAAACCAAATAGAAAAAAATTGAGGTACGTAATGTTGTGTCTTGCAAATCAATAAAGGCAGAGAATGATGGTTTTTAGTAAATATGTACAAAGTAGCTCTGTTAGATCAATAATTTAAATGTGATCTTAATATTTTTCCCTCCCTTTCATGGTCCTTTTGGAGGAATGGATTACAAACCTCTTGAACATAGGAGGCCTTGACATGAGAAGTATGAATCAGCTTAATGACACATTTTCTAGAACTTATAAAGGTTTTCCTATAGAAGTTGGTAATGGAATATGCACAATGAGGAAGAAGAAACACAACTCTTTCCAAATAGTCTCTAATTTACACTACCCTTTAGCATTAATGGGAACTAGGAGTGAAAAATTCATGAGATAGAGAAGCCAACATTGGTCTGCATAAACTCATCTTCGACATTGTTATTTTTTTGATACAAAATGTGTATATCCCTTGTCAAAAAATAGTCAAACTCAAGGTTTAGATTATCATTGGATTGTCTTGGACTACCATGATAGCCAATTATGAGAAGAACACGAGAATTGAAGATGCGCGACAACTTTTTGATAGAATGCATAAGTTAAATGTTGTCTCCTAGATGGAGATTATTTCAGGATTTGAAAAGATTGGGAGAATTGAGGATGTTGATCAACTGTTTGATATAATTTCCATGAATTATGAGTTTGCATGCAACTCAATGGTTTCCAGATATGCCCATATCATGAGAATTGAATATCCCTGTCAAGTGTTTGATAGCATGCCAAAAAATAATGTGCTACTATCTGGCTTGATTGTGGGATATACCCAAAATGGGAGAATTGAGGTCTCACTCCTATTATTCATTGTAATGCTTGAAGGAAATGTTGTTTCATATAATGCAATTCTCTCTGGAAAGTTCTAGAATGGGTTCTATGAGGAGGATCTGAAGCATTTTTCTCACATGAAAAACGTTGGGGTAAATGTAGGCTAGGCAATGTTTACCATTGTTCTTATTGTATGTGGCATTCTAGTCATTTTAGAATTGGGGATGGAGTTCTACGGGCTCAGAATTAAAATATGAGTCATTTCAAATCTTTCTATGGTAAATACACTCACAACAATATATGTGAAGTAATGAAATATATCTCAACCATGGGAAATCTTTAATAATATGATAAAAGTTGACATCTTAAGTTTTATGGAATCACCCTTATCAATTGTTATTCCTTAGATTGTTCCTAGCTAGGGAACAGTTCCAAGGCACCCTATGGAGGCTTTGGAAACCTCCCTGCTTTAGTCCTTAAGTCCTTAAGCTGTCTCTTGGGACAGAGGGGGTAACCCTCAAATATTTTCAAAGTTGGCTGCCCACTATCACTTTAGCATCAACTCTACACTCTAAGCTCTAAATGCTAGATTTCAATAATTGCATGACAATATAATGATGGAGGAATAGTGAAAACTAGACACAACAACTCTATCCAAATCTTCAGACCAGGGCCTTATCCAGTGGGAACCATTATCACATATTACATAAGAATAAGCTTGATAAAATGAAATATGCTAAAGATAATTTAAGGAGGACAAATATCTTCAAATAATAGTGAGATCTTAGTCACTAATCTTCAAAGATTAATACAAATATCACAAACACTCGAGAGATTTGGAGGTCTTTAAGCATTCAGTGATATGACATAAAATGTGTTGGGCATTGATGAATGAATCCAACAATATCAATTAATTAATAAGAGTTGTAAGTTAACCTCATATGTATTCAAGACAGGGTAAAAAATTCCTCCCATGTCACGCAATGATAATAGACATAAAAGATTGTATATGTTATGCTCAGAATTCTTTAAGTCATTTTCAAAAGTTTATACAAGCATCCCGTACAAAGCACATGATGATATTAAATATATTGGATTGTATTTTAATTGTTCTGGAAACTCATGAAGTGTACAATCAAGATGAGAACATTGTACCCCTACTTGCTTCCCAATGTCTATCAACACAAAACATATAAGCTAACAAACTGCAAATGGGTTAGAAGAATAAGAGCTGTGAAAAATAGAGAGATCTACAAGGATAGAGAAAATTAAATTCTACAATAGGTGGGCTGAATCCATTAGCTAGGCTCTTGGATCTTTAGAAAATACAAAAGGTCCATTGGGCTCTAGTCAAGCTCAGCCTTCAGGCTGCAAAATTTCCAACCCTTACAAAGCATTTAGTTCTGTCTTTTATCCTCTCTTGCATGCTAACTTCCAGCATCCTTTTGTGTAACTACTTTCCCATAATATAAAAGAAGGATGAGGTGACTGAGGGAGTTTGACACATTAGGTGTGAAGTGTCCCACTTCTCCTAGAAAATAAAGGAGTTTGTTGGCATCCAATTTTCCCCTAATTCCTACTGTTGTAATGATTTACCAACTGTCCACATTTCAAGAGTTGAGAATGTTCTATGCTTATCACATTTTCTCTCGGAGCAGTCCCTGAACTCCTTAAAACGTGCAAAAGTTTTATAACAGTTAAGGCTACTTGTCTCCCTCAAAAGAATTGCAACCCTTTGTAAAATTTCATAATTCAATATTTATGAGAGTGACTAATTTTTATATCCTAGAAAATACTTCTCCCTAAATTTATCCTTGTGTTGATCTCAAACTATGTGATAATATCACCCACAAGAGAGAGAGTACAAAGCCTAGGAATCAAGACTTCAACCAATGTTTTCTCCTTTTCCCATACAAGATTTTACTTCTGTAATGTTTTATCCTTTGCAGCTGCAAAATTAGAAGAGCCATTGTCTGACACAAAGTGAAACATATGTCTAACCCCCACCTACAATAAAATTGACTCAAATAATTCAAATAATAATGAGGCATTCTTAGCTTGGTCAAAACATCTACAAGTTTTAAATAAATGCGATGCCTATAGGACAAGAAACAAAAAATATCTAAAGTGGTCATGTTCATAGTGTAGCAAGCCTTGAACGCCATTGGCTCCATGTTTGTAATAATATTGAAGGTTAAATCATCCTGAACCAAAAATGCAAGTATTCCTACTTTGTATCCACATCTTGGATAGTACTGTGAGTAACAAAACTGTGCTTACTATTATGAAGATTGACATCAATTTTCTGCCAAGGAAACATGCCCCCATTTTTCTGTTATTCTAAATCTGCTTTCATTTTTTTATTTTTTATGTATGGATGTAAATCACATCCAAAATAACCAAAATTTTTGTTCAACATTTCAAATGGATCAGAAACTTTGACAGGGACTGTGTCTTTCTTCATGGAGGTAGAAAAAGGTCTATGGGAATCTGTGAAGCTAGCAGCAGTCATTCCAGTAAAAGAGACTCCTGCATTTAACAAATTAGGAACTGAGCCAACACCAAATAGGTCAATAGAGACATTCAAGGATGATGCAAAGGGATCTCCACTGAGAGTAGGATCATGGTTTTTTGTTTCCTTTCTGAAAATATCCAAATGCATCCTTATTCCATAGGCTACCCTGCAGACTAAGTAGATGAACATAAGTAGCACGATCCTTTCTTTTCATTTTACTCTCCAATTATTTAGAAGTAGATTCTACTATGGCAAGAACTTTTTCCTCAAGATAAATGTTCGCTAGAGTGTTATAGTCCAACAAATTTTCTTCCTTTCCTAGATCACCACAGGCTCCATTTCAAAAAAAATTGTGTTCATGTAGAGTATAATTATCTATCCAACATATAACTTCAAGTTGGATATCAAGGAGAGATTCGTCTTGATGCTACCTGCCAACTAGCTCATTTTCTTAAGAATTGTGCACTTTTATGTATGCAATCCGAATTTAGCAACAATAGTTAGAAAACAAAACAAATATGCCTTTCAAAATTGTGAATTCTCAGTGGAGTATGCCTACAATAACATCTTGTATTGACAAATAGGGAATCGTTTTCACAAGAGGATAACAATCAATCATTTCACCTTTGGAATGAAGTCAATTTCAATGGATTGTGTTCACTGTAATGCACAATAATTTTGTCTGGAAAATCCTTCACAAATTAGTTCGCAACATATCTCCAATCCTCTCTACACAACTTAGCCATATTTGTGTCCTTGGTTTTCCAAAAACCTTGAATCTGCATGAAAAAAAGTTTTGAGTCACCTTGCATATGAATTCAAGATATCCCTTAACTCAGAGGGACTTTCCAAATACCAAAATGATAACATGATACTCAAAAAAATTATTTGCTGCAAACCCAACACTCTCTCTCAATTTATATACCACTTTGCCATCTTGGTTTCATAGCAAAGCTTCAACTCCAAATCCTCTTTTTTTTGTTACTGATAAAAAGAAAGCATTTTTTTTCCCAAAAAATATATGTAGAAAAAATGCGTTATCCTTTATTTATATTGTTGTAGCTTCTTCAATCATATGCTGAGATAGCTATAAATTCTAATTCTTATAGATGATGTTAAGTCACTTGTAAGAGTGCCTTGCTTGTATTATACCTATGAAGTTATAGTTCTGCCAATACATGACAAGGGCTATGTCCTGGAAGAGTAAAAAAGCCTTACCCTTGTGTAATGCTTCTTCAATTAATTTCTTCTTGGGTGAACTATTGAAGTTCCTAACCTTGTGTAAAGTTTCAACTGCTTAAATCTTCTTGGGTGAAGTATTGAAGTTCCTTCTTCTGAGCAAGAATTTAGTTGATTATATCTATAAGCATAAATTGTAATTGACACATGGACAGAGTTAAAAAGTCTTACCCTTGTAATTCTTCTTCAATTGACTTCTTGGGTGAACCATTGAAGTTTCTTATTTTGAACAAGATATTAGTTGGTCGTCTACAAGCATCAACTGTCATTGACATGTGCACATGTTCTCCGACAAAAGTTGCTAAATGTTCTCAATTTGAAATTCACAAATTTCATTCCCAATGCCACTGATCTTCTTACCTTTATCTGTATCAAGATAATGATAATTAGTATGATTCACACTTTTACTTTCAAATATTTTAATGGAATTTAAGAAAAGAAGAGAAGATTTTTAGATTAAAATTGGTTTATCTCAAACTAATCAATCCATGAAGAGAGAAAAACCTCCCACCATCTTGTTGTTTTTTACAAACCTCAAAATGGAAGGGGTACAGCTGCCTCATTCGATCACTAAAAAATTAAGGTAAAGTGGTAATATTGGGAGTGTCAACTAAACTTAGATTTTGTACCAACTCCAGAACAATAAATATATTCAAAAGATAAGACTCCTTAAAAGAGGATATACAAGATAAGTTTGTTGTTGGTATTTATGCTTTCCTCCCCGCAAAAGATAAGACTCCTTAAAAGAGGATATACAAGATAAGTTAGTTGTTGGTATTTATGCTTTACTCCCCACAGAAATGGTCACCAGATTTCCACTTTGTAATTCAATGAGATGTCTTACTTGTTTCTTCAAGGGAGAGCGCCATTTCTTACATCAAGTTGAGCTAAGGAATACTTGAC
>JZKD02S0619192.1:36198-52326 GCA_000966675.3 Picea glauca
TCTTCCCATCCTGATCTCTGAATCCCATTTCCAAGGTTTGGTAGTTGGTAGTGATTTTTCCCAAGGTAATCATCCACTGAACTCCTAACACCACATCTGTGTCCCATAGGTCAACGACATAAAATGTGTCTCTCACTGTGTAGTTGCCTAACTTCATCTCTAAGTTTGGAACTCTATTTAGACACTCCATTGTGTGGCCATCTACTACCGCAACATCAAACCCCTCAAACTCCTTTGTTTGAAGTGCCCATCTCGATACTAGTGAAGCATCGATGAAGTTGTGGGTAGCTCCACTGTCTATTAGGGCGATTTCCCATTGCCCCTGAATAATCCCTCTGATACAGAGGGTATCATACCTGGGAACACCAGAAAGGGTCGCTATGACACCTCCCTTTGCTGGTTTCCTCATGTTAGCCTGTTCTAGTGGTTGTGGGACTACAGGAGGATGGGCTCCTGTCCGTGTCAGTGGTCTACGGGGAGGCTGCTCCTCTGCTGGTGCTGACTCCTCCTCTGAACTAGTGGATCCACTATCCTTCTCCTCCTCCTCATTGTCCACGCTGCCTGCTTCTACCTCAATATAGTGAATCTCTCCCTTTCCCATGCACCTGTGGCCTGGGACCCAAGGATCTCTGCAGCTGAAGCAAAGCTTTTTCCTCATAAGCTCTCTCCTAGTCTCATCATCCAACTTCTCCTTTCCCTTTCATTCTCTCTGGAATGGCTTCTTGTATCGATCCCTCTGGGGCACAAAAGGTTTGGAGAAATTTTTAGTATTTGGCACTGAGTCTGCCAGATCTCGAGTGCAAAGGATGGCATCCTGCAAAGTGAGAGGCCTATATGCCTTCACCCATCCTTTCAAAGGCTCTGTGAGTCCTTCTGTGAATAGCATGATCAGCCCGGGCTCTGATATATCTGTCACTGCCACAACTACCCAGTGAAACTCTGTGATGAATGCCTCTGCTGTGCCAGTTTGTCTCAACTGGGCTAGATCCCCGAAGTGTATCTCGGGATCCTTCCTGTCAAACCTGTCCATGAGCCTATCTATAAACTCCCTATAGAAGATGATGCGACTGTGACCCAATGTCACCAGTCCATGGTACCACCACTTGTGTGCCTCACCCTCCAAGTGTAAGGTCACAAAACTGATGGCCTCTGTCTCAGTCATCTGGTTGAGCTTGTAATACGTGTCTAGCTTCTATACCCAAGCTCTGGCGGTGTATTTGGATGATCCGTCAAAAGAAGGGATGGTGAGTTTCCCAACTTTTCGATGAAATCAAGGTTATGCCCCTGCTGCTATTGTGGTCCTCCCCTCTGTGGCTCTCTAGGGTGGTTCCTGAGTCTGAGTCCATAGTACTCAACTAAGGTCATGTCCTGATGGAAGTCACAACCCAATGCTGCGTACTCCGTCCTATACTTTGCAATGTCGTCAGCATGAGTGGGTGGCCTCTGTGGTATCGGTGGCGGTGCTGCTATCGGGGGTGCCCTCTGGAAACTGGGAATCAAGGGTTTGGGAATCCTACTCGCAGAGGTATATGTGTGAGAGGGTGATTGGGGTCTACTTCCTGCTCCTGAGTTCCCCTGTGCTGCATGCGGGACTTGTGTATCTGGGGTGCCCACTCTATCCAATCTATCAACCACCTGTGCCAAGGACTGAGACATGGTCCATTGACTGGCTAACATATCATTTATAACCTACATGAAAGCTAGCTTTGGATCTATGGGGGCCTTGCCACTGCACTCTGGTCACTCATATCTATCTCCTAGCATCCTCTCTACCTCGCGCTCAGCCTCACGCTCTGCCCTTCTCTTTACTTCTTTGTGTGCCTCTTCCTCTTCCTCTGAGCAAGGAGGAAAAGGGGGAAAATTAGGTCTATGCCTTCTTTCCTAATGCCTGTTGTAAGTGACATATTCGTCACCTACGTGTTCACGGCCCTCTGGGTCTTCTACTACACTCATTGTCTTTAGTCATAGGCTGGCAGGACTAAAGCTATGATACCACTGTAATGTTCCTGACTTGGCTGGTCTAGGAAACACTGCTAATGTGTGTGTAGGATCAAAGGTTTACAACATATAAATGATCATACAAATAATAAACACGACAAAGGACTGCAAAGTTTGTATTATGATATCTCTGTGGATTACAAAATGGCCGAATGTGGCTGAATAACTGACAATACTCGACTAGATCAAGATACAAATGATCTTAGCTGGAATATAAATAAGCAACTGTGGCTGAATAAAATAACAACACTCGGCTAGATCAAAAGACAAAAGGATCTTAGCCATAATACAAATAAGAAACTAAAAGATAATACCCAGAATATGAGAGCACTGCAGAATCAATGAAGAATGACGAAAGACTTGGATGATCTTCCCGGTGACTAGGGTGTGTCTTTCAACACCGAAATCAGCCAACTGGTTTCTTCCTCCTGGAATACACTGAACCATCTCTCTTGAGATGCACATCTTCTCCTCAATGACAAGTCATAATCTGCATAATGATGAATTAGGTCACCGACCCTTCCTTTATAGCTTTCCAAAACCCTAAATCATGTTGAAACCCTAATTCGTTGTTGATTTTCAAAACCCTAAATCATGTTGAAACCCTAATTCGTTGTTGACTTCCAAAACCCTAAATCACTGTTGAAACACTAATTCATTATTGACTTCTATTTTTAGCTCATAATGACTTAAACGTGCTTTTAACCCTTTTTAGCTCAATGTTACTTTCCGAATATAACACCTGTGATTGGAGTGACCTCTAGTAACCCTGTTTACCCCTCTTTGGCCCTGGCTAGAATCTAACGAGGCGGTTTAGACCATTAAGCCTCCTCTTCTGGAGCTCCTATTTGGAAAGGGACATTACATTACCAATCAAACTTCTCAGTAGATTACTTAAGCTTCTGCTTGCTCATCATTTTTTGGATGATAGGATGAACTGTATTGGATCCTGATATCTAACTTTCTACATAATGTCTTCCAAAAGTGACTAAGAATTTTTGTATCTCTATCACTTGTAATAGTTTTTTCCATTTGGAATCCAATGCAACTGTGCAACTACATTCTTTGTGATAAACAAAGCCCAATAAGCCAAAGGCAAATTTATGAAGATTCCTAAAACACCTCAACATAGTTTGGTGGTCAATGCAAGCAAGGATGTGTTATGTGTATGAAAGAGATGTTTGCATTCAAAAGATTGATCAAATTCTATGAGAATATTCCTATAAATCTTATACTTGATGGGACTATTGATGAACTCATAAAGGTGTCCATTGATGCTATTTATGCATTTGCACAAGAATTGGGCAATGAATTTACCATTTTTGTTCCATCTACATGAAACAATCTACAATGATGTGTTTTAGGGTTTTGTAGTAACCCTACACATCAAGCTAAGATAAAATTTTGAGGCCAACATCCAAGCATATTCATTTGAGGTATATGCAGTTTATTTTTTTAGGGTTCCTTTTAGGGTTTTATTTCTACTGTTATTTTGTGGATCTACACATTGAACATTTCATATCATCATATGTTTGTATTTAGTTATTTCTCTCCTACTATATTTTCTACAATCATGCATGAAATTCAAAGATGTGCACAAATGCGGTAGCCATGCTAAAAAATGTAAAATTTCAGACCCCAACCCAGTTTCAGTCTCACCGATTTTTCAGCCAATGTTTAATGCCCAAACCTATATTTATGACACCCAATTAAACTCAGCATAAAATAAATTTCAGAACTAAAACATGAGGATTCTGAACATCGTTTTTAACACATAAATAAAATATATCAGCAACACATAAACTCAGAAAAAATAACATAGTGATTTTTGGTCTAACAACGACCCTGGAAAATCCCACAAGGGGAAAACCAGTGAGAGAGGGATTTTATTATTTATGGGCTTTTGAGAAATTCTTTTACAATGTATTCATCTTCAGAAAAATAACACAAACTTATCTCAGCCTTCTTGCTATACAAAGACTCCTTCTGAACTGTCCGGTGAAGCTCCTCGATTTCTATCCCAGAAATCCGTACACTGTATGACTGTCCCAACGATAAATGTTGTACGGACTATCTAGAATTTTGTGCCAAAATTCTGCTAAGACTATATGGAAAGACTCAACAGTACAATACCTTGAAAAGTGTGCCTATAATTTATGGACAGTATGACCCTCGATTTCTGTGCAGGTCCATACTGACTGTATGGATTTTCTCTCTCAGAAAAACGTGCCCAACACTCCTCGAAATCTGTGCCAATAAATGTTGTATGGCATCCTTGGAATGAGTGCCAATACACTCAGAAAAATCTACTGCTATCCTCATTTTCTGTGCACATTTATGGATGTACAGCCTCCTCAAATCTTTACTGTACGGATTGATTTCTTTGTTGTCTATTGCCTTGAAACCCGTGCCTACTAGCTGCCTTGAAACTCATGCCCTAGCTCTGCATATGTTGCCTCTATCTCAAGCTTGACTTGTCTCTTACTGTTTCTCTCCAAAAATGAATGAAAAACCCTAGCTAGGGTGTGCCCTCCTACCCTAATCGACCTCATGAGGGAATCTCAAGCATCATCTCATCTAACAGTTGAGATTAAACGAGATCAACGGTAGGGATAAAATCACTTTATTCACCCACTTTCCCTAAGTCTCAAAAAGTCACCTTTTAATTTGCATCTCACAAATTAAATGACTAGGGTCCACATTAGGCACTTTCTCACCCCTTAGNAATTTAATTTTTAACACTCCCTCTTACCGAGGAAAGTGTTACTCACCACTCCAAGCTTGTCCCTGAAAAATACAAACTTGCCTCTGTCCAATGCTTTGGTGAGTATGTCTGCAACTTGCTCCTATGTAGATATGTATTGTAGCTCCACAACTCCTCTCTGAACTTAGTCATGGATGAAGTGATAACGAATCCCCAATAACTGTGGGTTTCCTGGAAAAGGGATATTCCACGGATTGGGTGTTGTAGACACATTTTGTCCATGTGGTTGATGGTAGTCTCCGGTTTGAGGCTGCCCCCCAGCATGAGGGTGCCCTCCAAATGGAGGTTTTCCTCTGGCGGGAGGATGCCTCCCAGCATGAAGTGGAGTTCTCAGAATTTGGGAACTAGACGTAAACAATTGACCAGTGCTGCTTAATGGATTAAAGCCACCAAGACCGGTCCCTCCGGGTTGTTGTATAGGTATAGAACTTCCAAGCATAACTTGGGTAGTGGTGACAATGGAAGAATTCAGTGCTCTGTACCCAAAAGGGAGTGATGATGAAGGTCTAGGTGTTAGTGGTGTGCCAATTGTAGCTTGGCTAACCACCACATTACCGACTGGAATAGTCGGAACGTGAGGGACCATTGTAGAATGGGTCATCTAGAGAGAAAAAGTGGACCTTGGGCCAACGGATGATGTGTTCGGATCAACAGATGGTGTAGTTGAAAAAACAGTAGTATCGGTAAAATGATTTAATTGTATGGTGTAGGTAACAGGCACATCGACACCTATTCCTGTTCCGTAAAGATCCTGCACCGTGTGCGATGGGCTTCGAACAATGTCTGTGGTCCAAAAGGGGTCTTTGACTAGAGGGTTTGAATGAGGCCCAGTCGAAACATCAGAAGGATTGACAACGACGATTTTTTCGGCTGAATTCAGTTGGAGAAAACGCCTCTCATATTCCTTAGGAATGCGGAAAGCCTCTAGAGACTCTGAAACAATTCAAAAATTCTCTAAAGAGGTGGGAACTTCCTCTTGGGAGGTTATAATGTCATGAATTTGGCTCTGTTGAGGAGATTCCTCCATAGAATGAGGGGGTAAATGGGTAGTATCTTCCATATTTTCTGGAGCAAGTCCCTGTACCCTACGCGAATGACGTGGAGGGTCGATGTTGGCAAAAAAAAATCGACGAAAAAAATCTATGGCCAACTACTGAAAAGAAACAACATACACTAATAGAATCTAGGAATCACAACCAAGCAAACAAAAACTTCTCTCGATGACCATGCTAGTTGGTGATGAAATCCAACGTCGTGTGATCAAGTCAAGAAGGGGCTAGGATATGGTGGAACAGTTACAATGGCAACCTGCTTAATGGACTTTCACCTTGGTACAAGCTTCCACGCAGTAATTGTGGATTTACCCTCCAAGGAGCCCGAGTGAGTTTGACCAATTTCTGTTCCAGGTACAGTGAGACTTCCCTTCACTGTCACCTTGTGTAAGACCCTAAAGATTGTGGCTACTAAGGTTACCAATTCCCAGTCATCCCCTGGGTGGGTACAGTCGACAGTCCAGTCCGAACGTAAGGGCAGGGTATCTAGCCCGAATTCAACTTGAAAGGCTTCCACTCAACATTGTGGGTATACCTTTAAGTGACCCCCATAATATGAGCCGACTACTACAATCATTCAAACCACGGAGGGATAATATTTGTAGCTTTCCCGAGTGCGACCTCCTGCGTAACCCTTGTGTGAAAGGGGGATCCCAACAAACTTATACGACAATTGGATTTGACTCTCCCTAGCTCAGGATGCTAATGTTTGTTTTGGAAACTTTGGAGAGTTACGCTCACAGCCTAATCCAAAGTGCTAATCCTAGTCTAATGTTGGTGGAAGATCCTAGAAAAAAAATGTTCTAGATAATTTTTAATTAGTGTTCATTTTACATCTATTCTTTACTCAAAAGGGGTGTATGAAAGTGAAATGGATGGAATGATGACTCAATCCCCCCAAAATGCATAAAAGATGATAAGCAGTCGAGAGAGTTGTTTTCACTATCAAACACTAATAAGGAATGCCCTCAAACAAATTTTCTCAATCAAATCCAATGTGATGCTAAAACTTTTTAGAAATGTCTTCTAATATGCAAATCAATCACTAAGATGTATCTTTATTGCTTGTGTGTGAATAATGATTAATTCAATACGACACTTCCCCTGCCTATTAATCTTTTAGATCAAGGAGACTCAGACAAGCATAAGCAAGTTTCGTACAAACAACACACCCTCTTGCTATGATCGAAAACAAAAAGTAAAAAGAAAACAAAGATAACAAAGAAAATCAAGAATTTCACACAAAAGAGAGATGTTCAAGAACAATGACCTCAAAAAAACCAAATGAGAATATTCATAGACTTCTGATGTCCTTCACCAGAGTTTTTTCTCAGTCAGATAGGAGAGAAAAAATAGTGGATTGATTTCAAACTCCCAACAGCAAAAAAAACTCAAAAAATAATGAAGAAGGCCACAAAATCTGAACAACAAGGTATTTGTTCCTTGGAAGGATGTCAAAGTTCAGTGGGAAGAAGCATTGATTCATAGAGAGGCTCAACAAGTGAAACACAAAGATTGGACCCTAGAAAAAGCAATTCTAGAAAGGTTTTTTGCCAAAGGAGGGATGATGCTCTGGTGTAAGGGGAACCAAGCATTATAGCGCTCTGTCTAACACATCTAGGGAGCGCTGGCGCTCTGCTAACATGGTCACAGGGGTGCCAGACTTAAAAAGCTCATGAAAATGTCTAGAAACCCAAAATTTCAGTCAAATTTTGGCAATCAAGATGAGTGTGATGGGGTAAGGAGTCAATCAACATATGAGATCAGACATAGGGGGTGAACAAGGTCTAAAAACAATAACGGGCAAGGCAAGGTCTATGAGGAAGACCAAAATTGAAAAGTTTTGATTCCCTCCCTAGTGGAGTCTCCCGACAGGTAGATCTCCTCCCGAAAGTTACAGGTAGATCTCCTAACAAAGCTTCCAAATGATGCTCGAGCTAATACCGATCCTTCTAAGCCATCATCCTCATCTCATGCAGATGGTGTTATTGGTTTCATCAAAACTCAATCTTTTTCCAAATCAAATACACCCTCCTCTACCTCCCCCCAAACTCAGATCTCTGAGGTGAATGCAATTCAATCTGCCCCTTCGCAACAATCCGGAGGTAAGAAGAAGACAAAGAATCAATCAACAAATAACAATCAACAAACAAAAAATCAAGCTCAACCACCTGCTACCGAAAAGCAAACACAGCGCAAGTTGAAATTCCCATGTATCATTTGTGGTGACGATCACTACACTCGAGACTGTCCGCTTCGCAATGAAGTGGCCAAAATTTTCCAAGGAAAGTCACAACCTGCTGTGCTTACTCAGGCTTTTCCACAGTAGCAATCCATGGTTGCTCAAACCCCCTCACCTGGGGTCAGTTCTAGTGATCCTCATGATGAGGCCTCATTGAGTGCACATATTTATATGTTTAATGGGATCAATTTGACCACTCACTCTAAGACATATGACACACCAGGTAACCCTGACAAAGGAAAAGACACCAATGGTGCTGTTACTTTACCGGATCCATCATCGTCCTTCATCAGTCTGCCATCGGTTAATTCTCCATCTAGACCACTTCATATTGAGAAACCCATGTTCGACTCTATCTTACGCCCTCCTAAGAGAACTATCCGTAAAACTACCTTTAATCCTAGTTCACGTGCCGCCTAGAACTACAACATTGTTGAAGATTTGGCTCAAGCACCGTGTGCTATGTCTGCGTTAGAAGTTCTACAACACTGCCCCAGTCAACGTAGAACTCTCTTGGCGGCTCTTGGTACTGTTGATCCTGAGTCATCCAATCAGATCATGTTTAACTTGAACAATTATGTGTCTCGACTCTCCCACCAACTCGCTTTCCAAGTTGATGTTGTTGTTCACAATCAACAAATCCACCGAAATATTCTGGATGAGGGAGCCTCGACTTGTGTCATGTCTTTGGCATGTTGGAAAGGTTTAAAATCACCCACACTTAACAAATCCCCAATGATGTTACGCACCTTTGACGGGCAAGGTTTTCATCCCCATGGGATTTTACAGTCCCTACCCATCCAATTGGGTGTCAAAACTGTTACTGTTGATGTCGAAGTGGTCGATGCTCCCCTCGATTACAACTTGTTACTTGGAAGAATTTGGTTTTATGCTATGACCGTCGTTGCCTCGTCCGTTTTTCGATGTGTCCAAATTCCTCATTAGGGCAAAATTGTCACTATTGATCAGTTGGATTTCTGCACGACCAATGCTCGCGTTCCTGCTACCAACAATATTCCTTTCTTGGGAGACCACAAGATCACATATGAAAGTGTTGGTGTTGGCTTACTGAAAGATTCTAGCCTCATGGGTACCTTCCCTACACCACTTCCACCGACTACACATCATATTTCCACCATCGATATGATTTCGACTGCAACTTATCAATCTTTGGAATCATCTGACCCTTGGATTGTAACTTTTTCATTGGAATTCGATGCACTAGGTGACACCGTGCCACTTAGTCTAGAAAAACATCATACATTTCTACCCAATCAACTTCACCCTCGTTAGATGACCAACATCTATTGGCGCCTGACGTTTCCTCGATGCAATCAGAGTTGAGTTCCTTGTCATCTGCGCTCGACTGCATTTCCCCAACTTTTCCTTCGGATGAATCTATTCCGGAAATGTTTTGCATTGACAAGTTACCTCGGGATAATAATTGTCACCGATCCTCTTTTCTTCCCCCTCGTGAAGAAATTTGGGCAGATATATAGTCTATCTCCCCTCTTGATGTCGATTTTCTATCGTCTCCCATGCTTTCAACTTCCGATGATTTGGATCCAGTAGTCGACATGGTGATTTCTTCAATAGGATTATTGGAGTCTGATCTCCTTACTCCTATCACGACCCTCGACATGCATTCCTTCCTGAGTGATTATCTTCCATCAAGCGAATATCTCCTGGAGGCCATGACCGAGATTTGTCCCTTCACATGGTACCCTTCCAGAGTATTATCCTCTTGGAAGCCATGATCTAGACAAAACCACGATCATAGTTTCTCTTTTCTATGGCAATCTCGTTAAAAAATGAAACAGAGGCCTTGAGCATAATTCTTTTTCCTGTGTCAAGCTCATTAAAAAATGAAACAATCACCTCTCTTAAACCTTCTTTTCATTCACCCTTCTCCTTTTTCTCATCTACTAGAGAAATTGGTGACAACATCAAAATCGGTGAATGAATTGAAGCTTGGAGGGCATGTCTCCAGCCTTTTGCTGATCATTCTGGAGTTAAGCCACTAGCTGTCAATATGGGGGCATACTGATCTTAGTCTTTGTTCTTTCTTGTGCTCGTAAATACATGAGAATGCATTCGAGTAGACTTCTATCTCTTTTTCGGACCTGCCTGGATACATGAAAAAGGAACCCCCTGGAGTCTCCTTTAAGCTCTTTTCAAACTCTCTAAACATGAAAAGATTGCTGAGTGATCTTGCTTCCTTTTCGACTCGTTAAAAGGTTTGAAAGGGCATCTTTCGAGTGATAATTTATCTCTTTTTCAGCCTCACGAGACTAACATTACAAAAAAGGACAACACCAGAGTCATCTTTAAGTTCTTTTCAGACTCTCTAAACATGAAAAGATTGCCGAGCAACATTGTTCTCTTCACGCTCGTTAAAGTATTTGAAGAAAACGTCTGTTGAGCTATAGTTTCTCTCTTTTTCGGTATCGTCAGACTACTTTATGAAAAAAGAACTGAGAGAGTTCTCTTTTAAGTGTTTTTCCAGACTCTATAATCATGAAAAACCTTCGAGTTTTCTATCTTTGGACTCGCTAAACAAAACATTGACAGACCCATATGGGACCAAACCCTTACTTCTTCCAGTTCGTTAAACAAAAGAAGAGGAACTTACCGAAGGTGAGTTATATCAAGCATGTGTTATCCTCCTCAAGCTCGTTAAATTAAAAAGAGGTACTCATCTATCTGGATGGGGGAAAAAATTGAAAGAAGCAAGTCAAGCAGTTTTTGAGAACATCACCAAGTAACTCTTAGAGTCGCCCTTGAACACGACACTTTGTCTTTTGCACGCATTATAATCCACTGAACCTCTGCACTGAGCCAATCCTTTGAGTTTCTTTCACTCCTCTAGGTCACCTGATGTAAGTCACAACATCCATTGCATCATCAAGTTTTGGTCCATGTCATGTTTCTACTGTTGTGCCTCAGTGTTCAAGGGAAGTATCTGCCTTGAGAGTCAGCCATCACAAATATTTTGTCTCAATACCCGTGTCAGTCCATGTTCATTTGATCTACCAATTACATATTTGTGTCCGTTTCATGTTGTTGATGGGAGATACATCAAGGCCCTCCTTCGACGAGTCTATTCCTGTCGACTTCAACACATTATCTAGGAACTAGACTTAGAAACCAGTTAGTACTTTGGTACTTGCATGCCTCAATGGC
The DNA here is from genome assembly GCA_000966675.3 of Picea glauca. Taxonomy (NCBI): domain Eukaryota; kingdom Viridiplantae; phylum Streptophyta; class Pinopsida; order Pinales; family Pinaceae; genus Picea; species Picea glauca. The sequence goes on from JZKD02S0619192.1 coordinate 47,438, forward strand.
AGGCCTCCTCACGTTCGAAAGTGGGTTTACATAGTTGACCTCTGATCGGATGATTCCACGAATGTTCGACTGCAGCTCATCCATTCACATTCGTTGGAATGTACTAGAGTACCTTGGGAATCATTGACATTAATGGTGATTTCCCTCGCGCTTGTTAACGGTTTACATCATTGACTGGTGATCAAGTGGTTTCTTCCATGTTTGATATCAGGACATCTATTCACATGGTTAGATTCATACTACATTGGGATCTGTAAGAAGACTCTGGGTTGAGTGATCACTCTAATATGTACTTTGCCCAGGTTGCGATGGAATTTCTCTTGAACAATGACACATATACTGTCACATAGATCCAATTTGTATTGATTGTGGCTATGTCTTGTCATCTCATAGATCCACTGTGTATTCTTCGTGGCTACAATCAGTTCAGGTCATAAGAGTATAGATCCACATTGTATCCTCGGTGGCTATACCTTTTATCAATACAATTATGGATCCGCAGTGTAATTTATGGCAACCATATCTTGCAAGTCTTGATCACCCAAGCATAGGTATGCTTGCCTTGGGTTTGAAACATGTCATCATATTTGTTGGATGTTTGTGTGTAGCTTCTGTCAGGTTCTCTGCATCTATACCCTTTCTTGAAAGTCTACAAAGCATTTCAGTTATCAGTTCCTGTCTTCTAACTTCATACTTTGGGGGGCAATCTGTTACACATCAAGATTACTCACTTCAATAGTGTCGCAAGTGTCGTCATTACAAGTGTCGCATTTTTCTCACAAGTGTCACAAGTGTCAAGGAAATCATACTGCCATGATGCCTATGTCGTGCCTATAATGACATGAGAAGGACACTTGACACACATCAAACACTTGATTTATAAGAGGAGGAATCATTAACTGGGCTTATGAAGCTCTTGCCATATGAAAGAACCCAAAAACTGAGTTTCTGGAGGAGATCACTCCCCTATACCTCTCTCAGGAGTGCTGGTGCTCTCCTATACACTATATGGGATCATTATAACACTACCTCTACCCTTTTGGAGGAGCACTACTACTTTTGGGAGTGCTGGAGCCCCCCTAAACCTTGCTAGGGAGCGCTATAACGCTCTGATGGCCATTTTGAGAGAGCGCTACCTATTCTGGGCAGAAGTTGGTTTGTTGAGATGAATGCGGGAAGGATTCCTTCAATCCATGAAGGCAACTGGATTCGAATCCCTATTCAAGCCATGATCACAGGGTAGATCCATAACTAAAGGAGGAAAATACTCAACTTACCCCAATGATATCTCAAGTGGTTGAGCCTATCCAAGGCTATATAAGCAATATTTCTCGTGATGAAAGGGGGATATGGATGGAGAATCATACCAAACTTATGATATCATAAGTGATATTTGGAGAAAGAATTAGAAGCATGAAACCCATGATCTCATAGGAAACACACAGTGAACTGGAGGAGAGTAATCAGTGAAGTTGCTGTCATCCTGATCGTGGATATTTTGAGCAAGGGTTAGACAAAGAGGATTTGATGAAGTTGCTGCATTCGCATCTACGGTTGTAAGTTTCTTTCGTTATTGTTCTCATCAATATAACACACTTGGCCTGTTTCTTTCTAGTTTGTGCTTAATCTCACATGAACTTGTCTCTAATAGATAGGTCTATTTCGAGCTAATATCAGTAGAGTAGGAAGTGGTTGTACTATTGTTTGTCTACAGGACTTATCGAGGAGTGAAATATTGGAGCTCAACTTGGAGTGTACAGGGACAAACACCGGTAAAAGGTACGTCTTTCCTCCTTCCTCTTCATGCATTAGTTTGTGTAGACCTAAAATGAAGTCAGTGTCCATGATAAGCGTCTTCTGTCTTAAGAGTTAAGAGTCTAGCTCTCAAGAGGAGATCTACTTGTCCGCAGGGAGATTTTCCTTCAACAATTGTCTAGTTGACACTTCATGCATCCTCTGCTACCAATGTTCTAGAATTTCCTCTAAATTTGATGCACATGAGATAATACTTCTCCAAATTAACACACCATTTGTAGTGGGGTTAACATAATCATCCATCCATGCAGTCATATTGTACAATTTGTCAATTTCATTCCCTCGCTGGCTCTATATACCTGTTTCCTTCTGTCAGATCCAATGGTGCAATAGCCTTTAAGTCCCCTACCTCAAATATGATTTCCCTGCTTTTCAGATTAATGATCGCCTAATTTTCAAAGGCCCATTCTAAACCCATTAGTGTTGGATATGGATGACTGTCATCCATGATATTGATGACTTCAAAATCTACTACACTATGCACCCCATCTATATTCATAGGTACTCCTGTCAATCGGTCAATCGAGACTATCTTGTGTTGGTAGTCCAACCTTAGCTGAATGAGCGACCATATTAACTTAGATTTCCCATAATTTACCATGTTTTCTTTGGTAAAACATTCATGTCATAACCCAATTCCAAAATAACATTATCCACATCATATTCCCTAATCTATGCACGCAATCTGAATTCTCCATTGGTCCTCTTTTTTCGTAGTACCTGATTCACTACCCTATGCACGATGAGAATTTCCCTTTCTTGCATGCAATGATCAATAATTTCACATAGTGTATTCATTGTAGTTTCATCTTTCATAAAATCTACGCAACTTCTTAGAAATTCTCTTAGAGTACTTACCTTCCCAAGCGACTTGTCTAGTATAGTACAACCATAGACAGGAGGCACAACTGATGTTTATGCTACCCAATCTGGTCCTAGTATCCCTTTTCTTTCTCTCTGATACATCTCCTTTTCTTACTGAGGGTCAAATGTTGGAATAATTCCTACTGATTTGATCACCCATTGCTCAACCTGATTTCCATTCATTGCTTCAGCCTCTGTTCTAGCTCCTCCGCGTGTAACAATTGTTATTCTAGGTCCTTCATTCCATTACTTGACTGATATTTTTTGCATGTTCTAATTTGGGTTATGGTTTTGATTCCCTCCTTCCTACCACTTTTAAATTAGTTGAGGACAATATTCTATCACATGGTCCAATTATCTACAATATGTGCAGGTTGTACAAGGATTAGGGAAGTCATGAGGTAAGTGTCCTGGTTGGTTGCAATTGTAACATATTATTGTTCCTCTACCTCCTCTGCCAAAATTTCCTCTACCTCAATCTTTGCCAAAGTTTCCTTTGTTTCCTGGATTAAAGCCTCTTTGATTATTATACTATGAACCACTTCCTACTATCACAACATTCTCCTCTTAAATCCTATACATATCTGAAGTGCACTCTCTCATCAAATCGAATGTGTGACAATACTTCTCTTCATGCCCAATTGACTTAGAAAAGTTGCAGAATAAGTTCCTTGGTGTACTATGGTATTTTTTAAATAATGGACAATCAGTTGGATGATGTCCCCACGTCTTACATATTTCACTGTGTTCCCCCTAGTAGTGGATTCGGTGCTCTAGTCGCCAAATGTTGCACAAATGCTAGACACTCATTCTTGTGGTGGCCTTCAGTCCTAAATTTAGTACACTAGACCTGTTCCCGCTTCCCCTTCCCTTTTGTAAGTTCTTCCAATTGAATTGTCAAGGCATATAACTGTGTCTCGACTTGCACCATCCCCCCGCCATCTCCTATGGGAGATTATTCCAATTTCATTTCAATTTCCAAAGCTTCAGGCTACGACACAACCTTATGTTTAATCAATGACCTGCGAATGTGTGGTATACATCCTACAATAAACCATTCTTGATGTTGTTGATCCGGGATTTGGAATGTCAGTCTACCCATCAAATACTTAAACCTATGATCATAGTCCCAAATTGACTCATTCTGCACCTGTTTGATTTCCTTCAAATCTGTAATGTACTATGATTCAGACTTTGGCTTCTTGAACTATTTCAACAATGCTTTTCTAATCTTTGTTAAAATATTTTCTTGTCTTGTAGGTGTGGTACTCTACAGTTTCATGTACCCGACTAATGCGTGACACCTAAATGTTGTTTCCAACTAAGCAATCTTTACAAAATCATCTTGGACATTATTCACATGCCAAATTGTTTCACATATGAATAGATGTTGTTCCAATTCCTCCGACCCAACTCCCTGGAACTCAAGAAGTATTAGTGTGTTTTATACCCCTACCATGTTGTTTTGATTAGTACCTCCCCTTGGCGATGTTGGTTGACTCTGACTCAATGAAATTCTTCCATTGCTATTGATACTGCTACACTATCCTCCCTTGCTAAATACAAGTGATTTTGACAAATCCTCAACTGTTATTTCTGATCTAGGTGATGCACACAGGGTCGTGGAGTCTTTTGGACACACCTACCACACTTAGAGGGGGGGTGAATGAGTGTGGGGATTTTTTTCCCAAAACTTCTCTCTTGCACAAAAACTCATCAATTAGAATTCAACATTTATTCATTACCCATTGTTGTCATTTATAACCAGTTATATGTGAGCACATATCAGCAACATATATCAACAATATATCATCAACAATTCATCACCATAATGAACACAAAGAACACAAGATGTATGTACAATTTTATTTTTATTACGGACTACAATCCTTGGGGTTTATCAACAACAACTGAATAGAGTACAACTCTACAAGAGCACCATATCTATATGCAAGACTTAGCTTGCATTCTCAACACCAACTGAGATGAGGCAACAATCCTCAATAGATATCAATATGTACCATAAACAAGAGCATCAACCATGCACCAACCTGTGTCAAACAACCTGTAATCAACCTGTACCATAAACACGTGAATCCAACCATGTACCAAGTATATACCAATCATGTGTCAACCACTCATAAACAATGACTCATCAATATGTACCAACATCATCAACTATACACCTCATGTATGTGCCAACTCATCAA
>JZKD02S0619192.1:62355-75907 GCA_000966675.3 Picea glauca
AATATTTTTACAAAAATATCGCCAAACATTTATAGTTGGCATATGAAGGATTAGTAAGATTCGCCAAGGTTTCTACATTTTAAAACAAATTTCCATCCTTAAAATCATCCCTAATCGTAGTCGTCAGATTCAGAAGGAAATGTGAAAAATATTCGTGGACTTTGGGTGAAAACACTCTGGGGGAAAGCGAGTGTGCAGGAGATGGAACTCCCAAAGCCTGAAGAGCCAAAGTAAATCATAGTCGTTGATATGTGAGGGACACATGTCGACAGATCATTGACTTCGGGTGGAAGTACTTCAAAGGAAGTAAGAGCGGAGAGTTTGAAACTCTTGAAGCCCAAAGGGTCGAAATCAATCGTAGCCGTCGATTTGAAAGGAAGGAACGTGTCGATAGATCATGGAGATATGGGAGTGTGTATGAGAGGAGGAAAAGGGTCGCTGAATGATAGTTGATGAAGGAAGAAGGAGGGAATATCTCAGCTGTCGATCAAGAGGCAATGCCCAATATCACAATATTGACAATCACACTTAATAGCGAGGATAAAAAGTGATAGGGTTTTAAAAATCTTAGAGTGGGTCGCAATCAAAACCATTGTATTGCCAAAGGGATACATGGAAGCTGATAGTGAATTTCTGGGAGAAAAGTGGTGTGGTCTCAAACCACTCTAGGCCACCCCACAATCTTGTGCTTACATGAGGACATAGCCTGAGGTCACATACGCGAAAGGGCTAATGGAAGAGGAGCTAGCACCTGAAACTTGATAGTTTGGCAATGCGAAGGAAGAGGTTAGGGGTGTCATAGAACCTGCACCAAAAGACTGAAAGGAAATGTGTTTAATCACAAGTGATACCATTAAGGTTTTACAGAGATGATTTGGCTCAGAGAACCAAAGATCCTTGACCGGGAGGTCGTGCAACCTCGAGGGAGAGTAGGGGGTTTGCATCAGGTGGTATCGGAGCTATTGAATTTGTTTGTAGACAAAAGAAAAAGGAGAAAGGAGATAAATTGATATCATCATTGGTATCAAGAGTTGATTTTGTTTATAGACATCAGAAGGTGAAGTAGTAGAATCATGCCACCCAGAAGACACAGATCGAATCCAGAAATAGAAGAAGAAATGAGGCGACTCAAAATGAGTCTGGATGCCATGGAAAAAATGCAGAGGAGAGCACCAGACACTAGATATATCAATGAAGCTGAAATCAAATAGATAGAGGTCGAAGAATATGTAGCAGAGGATGTTGCAGAAGACTGCTTATTGAAAGTTTTTCAAGAATAGTTGCCAGAGAAAAAATAGAGGTACCAATGTATGAAGGCAATTTATAAGTTGAAGAGTTTTTGGATTGGGTACAATCTATGGACAAGTACTTTGATTATGAATATATCGAAGAAGAGAAGATGGTGAAACATGCAGTGAAAATACTGAATGGTCATGAAACACTATGGTGGGATGAGTTGCATGCCGATCACAGATGCAAGGACAAGCAAAAAATTAAAAGTTGGGATAGGATGGTAGCCAAGATAAAATAAAAATTTATCCCAAAGAACTATCAAATCAATCTATTCAGAAGATTGCATAATCTGAGATAGAAAATATTATCAGTGAAGGAATACATCGAGGAATTTTATAGACTGAACATCAGGGCCAAACGAAAAGAGAATGATGATGAAAAAACAACCAGGTATATCAATGGAATGAGATATGAAATACAAGAGGAAATCAACATGATGTCTGTTAGGAAATGTCAAGGATGCTTATCAAGAAACCTTGAAAGATGAAGAGAAATTGGCCAGAAAACAAAGCCAACAAAATAGATGAGGAAATACAAGCATATGCAAGGGAACCAACAGAGAGAAGTTCTAGAAACCAAAGCATGAAGCTGGAAAGAATCATAGTCACCCCGAGAAAGGTGGAAGTTCTAAGGAAGGACAACATGGAGAAAGAAGCTCTTTTCCTAGAGGAAGAGGAAGAGACAAAGGAGGTGAAATTAGATGTTATGCCTGTGGAAAGACAAGGCACATGTCTTGGAAATTCCCAAAGAAGAAGAAATAAACTAGAGGAGGAGAAGAACACATTTATGAAGAACAAAATCATGTGGAAGAAGAAGCAGTAGAAAGTGGAAAGAACCTCATGATGAGGAAAGTTATTCTTAAACTAGAGAAAGAGGTAGAGGAACCAGTTCAATGGACAAGTCTCTTCAGAACTTCTTGCAAGATGAAATATAGAGTTTTCAAGGTGATCATAGATAGTGGGAGCACTGACAATCTAGTATCCACAAAGATGGTGGAGAAACTGGAGATGAAGACAACTGCACATCTAAACCCATATAAGGTATTATGGTTGTAGAAAGGACATCAAATAATGGTAAGTCAACAATGCCAAGTTGAATTTAAAATAAGAGGTTATAGGGATGAAATATTATGGGATGTAATTCCTATGGATGTCTATCATATTTTATTGAGGAGACCATGGCAGTTTGACAAAAAAGTTATTCATGATGGGAGGAAAAATAATTATACCTTATAAAAGAATGTTAGGACACATATGTTGTTATGAATATAAGACAAAGAGAAAAAGAGGGAATCTAGTTCAAGTATACTTTTCATGAGTGGGAAGGAACTCTTGAACGAAGTCAACAAGGAGCAGGAGATATAGTTTTCTATAGTGAGGAAACCAAGAGTTATCCTTACAAATACTTCTGTGGAAGATTTACCTGAAGAAATCCAGGAACTGTTAGAAAACTTTGCTGACATAGTAGTGGATGAGTTACCACACTCATTTCCACCCATTAGGAGTATAAGCCATCATATTGACCTTATTCTAGGAGCTAGTTTACCAAACAAAGCAACTTATAGGTTGACACCTAGAGAGAATGAGGAAGTCAAAAACCAAGTCCAAGAGTTATTGGATAAAGGTTTAGTCAGGGAAAGTCTAAGCCCATGCACATTACCAACTGTGTTGAGTCCAAAGAAGGATTGAGGATGGAGAATGTGTACATATTCCTGAGCCATAAACAAGATCACCATTAGGTATAGATTCCCTTTTCCTAGAATGGACGATTTGATGGATTGTTTGAGTGGAGCAAGATATTTTTCGAAGATAGACTTGAAGAGTGGATATCATCAAATAAGGATGAGAGAGGGAGATGAATGGAAGACAACATTAAAGACAAATGAAGGTTTGTTTGAATGGATGGTCATGCCATTTGGGTTGAAAAATTCCCCAAGAACATTTATGAGATTAATGAATGAAGTATTGAAAGACTTCATAGGAAAATTTTTCATAGTGTATCTGGATGACATACTAATATTCAGTAAGATAGAGGGAGAACAATTAAAACATTTGACATCAGTGATGAAAATGGTTGCAAAAAGAAAATTTGATGATAAATTTGAAGAAAAACTCTTTTATGAAGACATAACTCATATACTTGGGTTTTGTGATCTCTTCAAATGAATTCAAGATGGAACCAGAAAAGGTGAGAGCAATCAAAGAATGACCATCTCCAAGAAGCATATTTGAGGTAAGAAGTTTTCATGGGTTAGCAAGTTTTTATAGAAAGTTTATCAAAAATTTCAGTGGTATATGTACACCCATGCTAGAAACTATGAAGAAGAAACAAAAGTCTTTTAAATGGATAGAGGAAGCTGAAAAAATCTTCAAAGTGTTGAAGGAGAAGATCAAAGAAAAACCAATTCTAGTCTTACCAGATTTTGGAAAAACATTTCAAGTGAGATGTGATGCAAGTGGAGTAGCTATTGGAGCAGTATTGAGTTAGGATAATAGGCTAGTTGCTTATTTCAGTGAGAAGATGAATGACACCAAGAAGAAGTATTACACATATGAAAAATAATTTTATGTAGTGATTCAAGCTTTAAAGAAGTGGAGACACTATCTAATTCCTAGAGAATTTTTCTTGTACAATGATAATCAGGATTTGTAGTTTATTACTAGGCAAGAAAAGTTGAATTAGAGACATGCTAAATGGGAAGAATTTATGCAGAATTGTTATTAAACATATTGCTGGAACTACTAACAAAGTTGGAGATGCTTTGAGCAGGAGGAGTTTAATTGTACAAGAATTCAAAGTGGATACCTTAGGGTTTGAACACCTCAAGGAAATGTATCGAGAAGATCCATATTTTAAGGAATCTTATGAAGCATGTAAGAATCCTTTGTTGGGAGACAGAATCTCATGGACAAAATATTTGATCCAAAATGGATTATTGTTCAAAGGGAGCCAACTATGCATACCAAGATGCTCAATGAGAGATAACTTGCTGAAAGAGAAACATAGTGGAGGTTTAGCTGGACATTTTGGTCATGATAATACATTTGCACAGCTGAGAAATTCATACTATTGGCCAAGCATGAGGGCAGAGGTGAAAAGGTTTTTGAACAAATGTAAGATTTTCCAGTATGCAAAAGGAAGACATCAGAACACTGGTTTGTATCAACCATTACCAATTCCAGAAAGGCCATGGGATGCAATTAGTATGGATTTTGTATTGGGATTGCCTAGAACCCAGAAAGGGAGTGATTCCATATTTGTTGTGGTGGACATATTTTCAAAAATGGTACATTTCATACCATGCCAGAAAAAAAATGATGCACATAGCCAACTTGTTTTTTAGAGAAGTGGTGAGTGTTGGCACAGAAGAAGACCCAGGGTTCAACACTCAACATCGCACCAAAAAAACCCTAACTACTGGCCCTTTCAGCAACACCTACGAAGAAGATGAAGTCTCACCCGAGGTAGAGGCAGGGGGGTTGTAGGACTCAGGTGTCTACAACCAAGATGGGACACAGATCTGTGATTATAACATCTAGAAAGAACTTATCCAACAATATGCATTAGTTCATGAGTCTAATTCACATCGCAGATTAAAACCTTATTACAGATTAACGCAGTAACCATAAAGATCAAGTACTTACATTCATTTAGCACATAGCATTAGCGTGGATCTAGCATTCATTTATATTTAATACCATCAAGCACTAAGAAATGACATCAGATGCATTCATCATACATTATAACAACAACACTAAGAAGATAAACACATAAACAACAATGCACAAAGCACATCAAGACACAAGATATACGTGGTTCACCCGAGTGTGGGGCTACGTCCACCAACTTCTTCTTGTTCTTTATTAGTCTTCAATATTCTTACATTCATCTGCTCCTATGCACAAAGACACAGAGACAAACTCTGCAGAGGACATGAGATCTGCGTGCTACGCACCAGATCCTCCTTCTGAAAATTAGGTCAAGGCACAGAGCCAATTCCTTACTAGCATAGAGCCTTACTAACATATCATACACATAGCCAATTAGCCAAATCTCTTACATTGCTTGCACTAAGCTTCTACTACTTTCTACATTACATTCCTTCCTATATATACTTTTACAAAAAGGCCTAAACATGGGTAAACCCATGGGCTGACATCCAATAACCCATTACATAAACCCTAGTAAACCCTTTGCTCGGTCCACAAGCCCACAAAACAAGCGATATACCGTGATTTTAGCTCCGCCTGGGTGATCCATCTTCGACTAGTCTGTTGAAGTCCCAAAGGTGGTCAAACATGTCCAATGTTTTCTTAAAACTTGGTCAAGGGTCAACAGGCCCCCAACACTCACATGTGACTCGTCCCGAGTCACTCAGATCTAGGAAACGCTCCTTCAAAGGCCTCGAGCTTAGCTCGAGCTGCCTCGACTTGCTACTTCTCTAGAGCCTCCTTCTCGACGAACTCTTAAATCAATTTCTCTATAACAGGCCCTTCTATGTGTTGTTACACTATCGCAACCACTTGGTCTAGCTACGAGCCTTGTCCTTCAATCTCTTCAAAAATCGTGCAGGATTTGTCTTGCACTGGCTGTAATCTCTATGTAACCTCCATGACATTTCTCTGGATGGAAGTAATCTGCTGCTAGACTGTGCACTGATTCTGTGATCTCTTCATTTTCTCAACTGCAGTGAGTGACTACATCTGTGCTTGCACGGGGGATGCCTGTTGCTGTGCCTCCTAGAGCTGTTCTTCCAGTTTCATCAACTCCGGATCTTCTGCGAGGAGTTCATAGGTCTGTGCACTACGATTACTTAATTGCTTACATTCTGATGCGAGTGCCCTGATCCTTCTAGCTGTGGTCCTAGCAACTTCCTCCCTCTGATAGCGTATTTCTTACAGAGTGCTCAACACTTCTTGGAATTCTAACTTTGTTACTATCGCTTGAAGCTTCTGAATGGACTTGATGAGATTCCCCACTTGAATCTCAATTGAATCTTCTTTATCCTATGCCAAGCCCGATATAGAGTGAATTTCTTTAGTCACTACCTCTTTGATCGCAGTCTCCTCTGCGAGCATTTGGTATTTTTCTTTCTGTGCCTTTGCATTGTCCTCCTCGAACATCGCCTAAATTTCATCTTTCTCCTTCTGTGAAACTTGAAGTTTCTCTAAGACCTCCTCCTTTTCTTGCTTCAAGGCTTATGTAGGTTGCTTATTTTCTTCTTGGGCTCGATGAAGTCGAGCCTCTGTTGCATTTGCTAGTCTTCATAATTGGAAAGGATCATCTCCCAATTCTATAATTTTTGATGAAGAAGGTGAAGTAGTTACTGCACGACTCGAATGGATGGATTTCTGTATCTCCTTTAGCTCCTTCTCTATTCTTTCATACAACATCTTCTGCTTTGATCCATAGTGCTGCAATATATCCTCTGAAGCATTCTCCACAACTGCGATGATTAGATCGACATTATCCTCTGTGAGCATGAATTCATCTTGGGCTTACTGGTGCACGTATTATTTCTTGATGAGGGTTTCTGTGGAGAAACCTTCCACTTCTTTGATGTTTTGGCCTCGGTAGGGGGATCCTTTAGTGGTGTAACTTCGCCTTTGTCTTGCTTTTATCCATCTTCTACTTCTTGTTCTTGGTTCACTTCATCTCCTTCTCCTCTTGCAGGTGATTTAGGCCTACTTTCCTCTGAGGCGTTGTCCTCATCATCAGTTTCTATGTTCTGCACTTCCTCCTTTTTCTTATTTTTCTTCATGCTAGTCTGTCCATCATGTTCGACCTGGGTTACCAAAGGACTTCCAATGATGTCAGGGTCAGAGATTTCTGCATCCTCAACTGGTACAAGGAACTTTGTTGGCCATTATTTGGTGATCTCCTCCATATCTTCGTCGGTCAGCTTATAATAGGACTGCAATTCTTCCTTACTCTCATCCCTGCGGGTAATGATGTAGATAAAGTTATGATCTGCGCAAAACTTTGCTAGCGGTCTGTGCTGGTGCAATGTATTTAGTGTCATGCATGGAAATACTTCAATAACATGCTTCAGCTACTATTAGTAAGCATGGAAGACAATGTTTGACTGCCACTTATTTGACATATCATTTTTATACCACAAGGTGGAGAAGCTTGCGACCAATGACTCCGATGGCTCAACTTCTGGAAATGTCACTCCTTCTGGCATCTTCCAAGTGGAAAATGTGATCAATACCAGTAACCAACTGAAGTGGAATTCATAGCCCTGATCCCGTGCTTCATGGCAGTCCTTCTCCATCTCTTTGACGACGTAACTCGCCCAGTTCATTTTCATCCCCTACATGCACTTTCCTGTGAGGTCTACTATGAATCAAGTGACCTACGTGGGACGGTTCTTTCTAATGATATTTCTAGCTATAAGATAACAAGCTAGGCACACTGTGCCATCCTGGATGGAGGATACCTTGTAGCCTCTCTTTCCCTTCTCTACATCACCATAATCCTCCTTTATGCGCTGTGCCAGTGAGCGATATGAAGTCTTCCATGGGTAGAACTACTGAGGGTCTGGTCCCTGCATGCTCAGTCCTGTGATGAGGTGGATCAACGCTAGATCCATAGTGATGCGCCTGTCGAGACATAGATATCCTCCATGATATCATGACAGGAGGATTTTAATACAGGTGTTAACCTCCTGATGTCGGTCAAAGTGAGGAATATTCATTACATTCAGGATCGTTGATTGTGCGAGCTCCTTAATCCAAGACTGGGAGACTATGTGTGACTTCTTCCCAGTTGTCTTCATCAAATATCTATGTGGCACGAGCATCGCGTAGTTCTTCCTATCTCCGAGGTTAAAGTCATTGTTCTTCAGAGCTGGGATGTGTCCTAATTGGGGTCCAACTACACGTATCCACTTCGGTATGTACACTGTGAACAACGTGTACTCAAATTCATGTGGTTAACCATGACAGCCAATGGTGGTATATAATCTAGAAAGACCGACATGATCTACTTCACGTTAGCCAGATCATCGCGGTGTTTTCTTTGCTTCTCAGTCACGGTCCAACTAGAACGAAGTCCAATCAAGGGGGATTCTTGTAATCCTCCAGTCGACGACTCTTGTATTCCTACATACATAACTCTCTTAACCATGAGATCCATGAGAATCTCCTCCACAAACTTCTCTAACGCGCTATGTTCGCCATATGTTCACACCTGTAATCAAATAGATCAGGTAGGAGAACAGACAAGTGAGGTAATCAAACAGATGGTGAGGTCCAAAAATCACAGTGCAATATGCAATCGATTCTCTGTTAGCTTGGATAATCACAGGTAGAAAAAAGTGGTCATGACGCAACGTCCGACGAGTTAAATATACAAGTGTCATAACAGATTCCTCCAATGGGTAGGAATGCCTCAATCAATATGAATCAGTCCATTATGGCGCGGTCCCAACGGTCCAACGACGGTCTTTCCATCAATAAATTCGTTTCTAGTTGTTTCAGAGTGTTATTCTAATGGTCAAGGTGCCTCCAATGGTCATATAGCTTCACTGTGGCGAAGTCCCATTCTACGTGGTTCTTCTATTTCGGTGAGGTTCAACTTCTATAGATCTGCCTCCTGCGAAGTCTTTTCTGGAGTCTCCTATAGTTTTTCTAGTTTGGCTTTCTTCTTACTAAGTTTCCTTTCCTTATTTCCTAGGATTTGAGTCTCTAGATTCCTCTTTCCATTCTTATGCTTATCATTTCTCAACATAGTGGCTTCATGTTGCTGATGTTCTTTCAAAGGGTTAAAAAGTAATACCTCTTTGCGTACTAGGTCTTGGGTAGACATACTTTCTTCTTGCATTTATAGGTCCTTGAAACCTTCTTGCATTCTTTCAAATTTGATAGATAATTCTCTTGCCCTCTTTTGCTTCGACTTATCCTCTTGTTCTTCTATTAGTCACTCTATTTTTCTGGTTATGATGTCCCTTAGTTGTTTCTTTTTTTGTTCTGTGGCTTGCTTCCTCTGCTTTTATTTTGATTTGATCCTTTTCAATCCAAGTCTTTCCTAACAAAAGTGGAAAAGGGGGGCTATTCTCAATAAACTTAATGACTTAAAACTCTTCTTCAATTGATGTTTCATGAGCAATGATAGGTATGTTAGTCACTCTTCCACATAGGGTTATCATATTTCCTTTAAACAAGCCTATCATTTCCAATGAAGGTATCATAACATGCTTTCCCAAAATTTCCCACGTGCTTTCTGGAATAATGTTCACATGTGTTTCTTCATCCAATACACAGTCTATGTCGAAGTCTTCTATTCTTGTGACTATGCGCTATTTTTCTTTCAAGATCTCTGACAAACTGACATCCTTGTGGTCATCCATTGCTTCTTTTGACTTTACTAACATAGTTTGAGATTTCTTTGATTCTTTTCTTTCTGATTTTCTAACATATCCTTAGTCTCTTGACCTTCTTTATAGTTTTCTTGTCTCATGTTCATATTTTCAATTTTAGCAATCATCCTTGGGCAATCCTCAACCTCATGACCAATAACTTTACAACAAAGACAAATAGGACCTGTACCAGGGAATTCCTTAGCAATATGTCTTGATATTATACAATTATAACATAATTTTATTCCTCTCTTTCTTTTAAATGATCCCCAACCTTTTCTGTACTGCGCATTGGGATCACAATGCTGGATTTGCAATCTGCAAAAAATCTTTCTAGGTTCCTGCATCCACTTATTAGTCCAAAAGTTCTTTCTATGCATAGGAATAACATATTTTTCTCTATTTATATCAAATTTATTCATATCAACTCTTTCTTCTAACTGCTCCCTAACATTCAGGCTAGGACAAAATCTATCAAACATACCTAGATTCATACTTTCGAAGAAAATTTTTCCACTTATCTCACCTTTACCAGAGAAAAAAGATTTAAGATCTTACCTCTTTTCTTCAGATCCAGTTTCTTTCTTATCATAGAGCTTCGCAAGTCAAGTAGAATACTGTGCACTACAACAACATATCTATGTACATAGCTTTCTATTTTCTTCAGTTCCCAGCAATCACAGTTTCAAGTCCCGACACAGAACCATTTGTTGGCACAGGGGCAGACCCAGGGTTCAATGCTCAACAATGCACCAAAAAAACCCTAACTACCGACCCTTTCGGCAACACCTGTGAAGCAGATGAAGTCTCACCCGAGGTAGAGGCAGGGGGGTTGCAAGACTCAGGTCTCTACAACCAAGCTGGGACACAGATCTATGATTATAACATCTAGAAAAGCACTTATCCAACAATATGCATTAGTTCATGAGTTTCATTCACATAGCAGATTAAACCCTTATTACAGATCAACACAGTAACCATAAATATCAAGTACTTCCATTCACTTGACACATAGAATCAACTTGAATCTAGCATTCATTTATATTTAATACCATCAAGCACTAAGAAATGACATGAAATGCATTCATCATACATTATAACAACAACACTAAGAAGATAAACACATAAACAACCTTGCACAAAGCACATCAAGACACACGATATACGTGGTTCACCCGAGTGTGGGGCTATGTCCACCAACTTCTTCTTCTTCTTTATTAGTATTCAATTTTCTTACATTCATCTGCTCTTGTGCACAAATCCATAGAGCCAAAATTCGTAGAGGACAGGAGATCTGTGCTGTGTACAACAGATCCTCCTTCCCAAAATCAGTTCAAGGCACATAGCCAACTCCTTACTAGCACAGAGCCTTACTAACATATCATGCACATAGCCAATCAGCCAAATCTCTTACATTGCTTGCACTAAGATTCTACTACTTTCTACATTACATTCCTTCCTATAGATACTTTTACAAAAAGGCCTAAACATGGGTAAACCCATGGGCCAACATCCCATAACCCATTACATAAACCCTAGTAAACCTTTTTCTCAGTCCACAAGCCAACAAAACAAGCAAGATCCCATGATCTCAACTCCTCCTAGGCGCTCCATCTTCGACCAGCCTGTTGAAGTCCCAAAAGTGGTCAAACATGACCAATGTTTCCTCAAAAATTGGTCCAGGGCCAAGAGTGAGACTACATGGATTTCCTAGGAGCATAGTGTCAGAGATAGACACAAAATTTGTAGGAAACTTTTGGATAACTCTATGGAAGAGGCTAGGGAAAAAATTGTCCTTTAGTTCAACATGTTATAACCCTATAATTTATAGGATCAACTGGTGACTGAAATTGTATTCCTTTAGTGTTTTGTTTTGGTTAGAAAATAATGTTTCATTTTGTAAATGATTTGAAAAGAAAAGAAAAAATGAAAAGAAAAGAAAAGAAAAGAAAAAATGAAAACTGAGAAAAGAATAAAAGAGGGCATAAAAGAAAATGGATAAAGCCCCATGCAATAACAATGACTTGATCCATACAGTTTAAACATGGTCAAGTCCTTTTTGAATTGATGTTGATAGGATTAGGGAATAAGCTTGGGTAAACTGTTTAATCTTAGCCAAATAGATAGGTTAGCTAGTGAATAAATTTGATCAAACTGCCTAATCTTGGTCAAATAACCATAGGGTAGAGTAATTTATTAGTCCAACAGTTTAACCTGGGCTAAGTGTCATAGGTGAGTAGGTTAGAACATAGTTTAGAGCATAGGTTAGTTGGATTTATTTCAATAAAACATGCATGGTGATCGATGTAGGCACATGACTTTGATGTTTGAAAGTGTGTTGCCTAACCCCATGGTGACAAAAAGCAGGGAAAGAAGAGAAAACCCACAAAAAAACACTAACCCTAGGTTTCCGCTACATATGTGACTTTCGCACTTGCAGATTAAAAATTGCGCACAGATCTATGGTTGAGGCATTGGCGCCTAGATCTAAAATCGAGATGTAATTCTGGACCCCCCTGACCATTCTGCCTTTAATGGTTGAGGAGGGGGGTTTAGAATGGTGGTTAACAAGAGCACATAGATCTATGGTCCAATAGACGACGTGCAGATGAACGACTGACAAGAGTTTCTGGACCCCCCCAACCATTCTTCCTTTAACAGTAGGGGGGGGGGTCCGGAATGAAGTGGTTTTTCCTGGCGGGCCCCCGTCCTGACGTGGCATGAATCTGTTGCATCAGAACTCCTCCGCTCCAAAAAAACTTACCATTTACCACCCTTCTGACTTACCACCACCACCTCACGACGTCACATCCCACTACCTCCCCTTATAGGCCTTGTCTCATAACTCTATCAGTTCCTCCCCCCTATTTCACCCATCACCTATCCTTTACTTGGCATCTCACACTTCAAAGGATCCATTAGCAATTTACTATAGGCTAACCTATCCATTAGCCTATTGACATGTCCCTGGCGCCCAAAAGATACCCGTTCACTCAAAACTAGCCCATGTTCCGCCATTCACACACTGCTCACTCTCTCCACACACCAGACAACTTTTCCCCCCTCACTGATCCAGTCATTGACCCAGCTACAACCATTACCACCTAACTTTTGTTTCAATTGCAGGTACCGTTTGCAGTGATGGTGCCAAAGTCTAAAAATGTAGAGGCTGAGGAAAATCCTTTCCTCCCACCTCTTGTCGACCTCGACTGGATCCCATTAGCCAACAAGGATTATTTGATCTTAGAGACAAGGTGTGAATTCTCTTTTGCAGAGTTGTAGTCATGGTTCTGTTAGCGATAAAAAATGCACTAGCATTTTGTAAAGAATGATGCCTAATCTTGTAGGGAAAATTTGACTAGCTTCCCGAGCTCCAAATGTAGATTTGAAAGCACCATTGGAAATCTTAGGATTTCTAGATGTCGATTGACTATTCAAGCATGTAAAATGGACTCTCCATGATTGAGAAATCTGATTTAAAAAAAAAACTGCGCTTTCACCAGCTAACTCGTCTTGAATTTTGCTAGTTAGTTGGTGAAAGCTCTGCTTTTCACCAGCTAAGGAGCAGATTTTTGGGTAAATTAGCTGGTGAAATCCTGTCACAGCCATAATAACCAAATTCTTGCCCAGATCGAGATTTTTTGAGTTTGAATGGTTTGAAACCACTTCAAATGGACAGTTGTTGAATTATCAAGTTTGATTCAAAGGCCAGTTTTGAGGGATAAGGTCAAAAAGAGGTTTTTCAACTACATTTGGCATCTTTTTCAAAGGAAGAATATCAGGGGTTTGAAGACACATCATCCAATTCAAATTTTATCTTTGGAGGACCAAATCAAACAACCTTGGGAGGCTAAAACTGCACTTCATCAGCAATCTACTACTCTTAGAGATCATTAG
>JZKD02S0619192.1:76359-105974 GCA_000966675.3 Picea glauca
GTCTCTCAAAGCACTGGTTTATTTAGATGCATAACAAGTTGTCCTTTTCTTAGCCTTCTCAGTTATTCCATTGTTCCACACATACTTTGATTATTAAATTTCTTAAGTTACCAATCATTCTTAGCCTTCAACCCTAAGGCGTTTCTTGGAGTGATAACAAATTGGCGCCGTTGTCGGGGAGAAGAGATTGAATCTCAGCTTCCTTGGGAGACGAAAAGATCCAGCTTTGATGATAGACAACGTTTGGACATTATTTGGTTGTAATCATCTATTTGGCGACTCCATGAAGGACGAATTCAGTGGCGATTCCATTGTTCAGAAATCTGTTGGTGACTCCACTGGTATGACATGAACTAGATCTTTGCTAAGAGGTATGTGTTCTGTGATTTTTCAAAAATTGTTGGTTTCCCTAATCCAGTTCCTAGCAGAGATGAATGGGAACGTAGCCTTCCCATATTTCGAGGAGAAGAATGGGAAGTGCCAGCTTAACACTTGTTGGATTTTCATGATTTTATTCATCGACTTGAAATTGTACACGAGGATGTTGAGATCTGACTCTTCTTTTTCTCATTAGAGGGAATTGCTCGTGAATGGTGCCTGTCTCTTCCTAATGCAAGTGTTAGTTCTTTGACAGATTTCCATTCAACCTTCAATTCTTTTTGTAAAGATTATTTTCCAGTTGAATATCTTTTTGAAGGATGTTGTGAAGAGTTTTCTTCGTTTCATAAAGCTTTATTTGTTGAAGAATCCATTTACCATGTAGGACAAGAGGTGTTGAAGGATAATAGTGACATATCTGACATCATATCAAATGTGTCTGTTGTTTTGAATATTGATCAAAATCAACATGTCTCTTTTGGATGTATTGATGTCGAAGAACCAAGGCATATATCAACAGGATAAAGTAATAGATCAACATATTTCAGATTTGTGGCAAATACTATGAGAAACCCTTAGCTTTCAGATTTGCAGACACAGGAAAATTATAGCAGACATGAAGACTTGAAAAGTGATGAGCAGATTGACCAATCAGTAAGTGAAAGTATTGCATCTGCAGTATATGTTGAAGACAACCCACATTTTCCAGATTTGTAGACAAAGGCAGTTTGCAGCAAACATGAAGAGGAAGATGATAAGTAGAAGGGTCCAGATCTCAAGCAACTTGCATTCAATAGTGAGATTAGTAAAAGCATCTTTCAACATCTTTTCAATTTACAATTGGATCAGCAGTCCAAAGAGGTATTTCTTTGTGAATTTGATGACCCTTTTGCTGACTATTTGGAGTCTATGAGTACTATAAATCCCAAAATATTTCTGTCAGATGAAGGTTGGTCTTGTCATCTTTTCAAATTGCATTACCACAATCTATGGTTTCTCTTATCTTTTGGGAAAAGATCAAACATGATATTAGCAAGTCAATTACTTTCTTGGATACTTTGGGAATTTAGTTTTACTTGATCAATCTGCCTCTACTGGTTAGTGTAGGGATTGATAGAAGAATAAGCTCTTTCTTTGAGCAGGTAGAGTACTTTCAGTTTTCTTAATTAGGAAAAGAGACTCCCTTTTCACGCTTAATGGCTCGATCTGGATCATCCCTCCATGCTGCAGCTACTCAATCAGCCTCGATCCATCCATCAATCTCTCAGGTGTTTATTGCGGATTCAGAGAAATTTGATTTTTTCCCAAGGCAGTTTTTATGGGTTTTCACCAGCTTATTGGTTTTGAAACCCACTAGTTAGCTATTGAAAGCTTTCCTTTTCACCAGCTAAAGGGGTAGATTCAGGGAAAAATAGCTGGTGAAACCTGTTACATTGCAACAAGGTTGTACTTTTGCCCAGATTTGACTTTTTCTCAACCAATTCTTTCAAGGTTGGTTTCTAAAGATGCAGAGAACCTTGGAGAGAAGTCACAAAGATCAGAAGGTTTTGAGATCTAGTTCATCTAGATGCACAATCAAAAATAGGAATCATGAAAACCATTTTAGATAAGCATCAGGTAGCAGTCTTTCTTGGGAAAGGTGGGTTTTGGAGTGAATGGTTGAAATCTTCCCATTTGTCTTATGCTAACATTAGTACCAGGTATAATTACCAAGGAGAAATGGATGCTCTAGAAGAGAAGCCAGGGAGCAGAAAACTAGAGGCTGATAACATTGAATACTTAAGTTGTTTACAGAGGCAGCCATCTTCTGTTGATCATTTGAAAGGAAACAATGCATTATTTATTGAAAGAAGCAAGATTGTTACATCTTCCATGATATTTTTCAGAGAATTCCAGTATATCATTTGCTTTAGTATATGGCTTTGTAGTGGTAAGATAAAATTTTAAAAGATCGAATGGTCCAAATCCTTATGTTAAAGAAGGTGGATTACAACAAAAATTTTGTGTAAATGTGGATTTACAGTCTTTTACAGGCCACATAGGTCCTATACTCTGTCTAGCATCACATAATATGGTGCTTACTATAAAGGAGCACAGAGGAGACAAGTATTGGTATCATGCAGTATGGATTGTACTATTTGTATGCGGGATTTGGAGGGTGGAAGTGTGCTTTCATTAACTATAGAAGGTTCCTAAGAATGGAAATCTAGATGCATTATTGTTATCTTTGAAGTTCATGAGAAAATCCTTTCAGAGATGATAAATCTATGTAAAATGCTATCACATGCATGCAATCTAAGTGACCTATTTACACCAGAGAATATGCTTCTTTTCTTCCTACAGTGAAGGAAACATCCTTTTGTTGTCCTCGAGTTCATTCCGTTTGGAAAGTTCTAGTAGATATTTTGTTTGCAGATTTGACAGTGGCTCAAGAATGATAGGTTGTTGTAAATTTGCAGGGAGATAAATCAAAAGAACATTGAGTTTTTGGTGAAACGACAGTTTTGAATATGAAAGGTTTCTTTTTGACCAAAGACAGGGCTTTCACCAGCGCAAAGGGAAAAATTATAACCAGTTAGCTGGTGAAAAGCAAAACTTTCACCAGCTAACTAGCAGATCGTAAGGTGAATTAGCTGGTGAAACTACAGAAACAAATTTTTGGAAAATTAAGATGAAGCAAAGCGATTTTGGAGTATTTGAAAAGGTATGGGAGCATCAAATGATTAACCACCAAATCAAGAAAAACTTAGCATCAAAGATTCATGGAAGATCCTCAGACTAAAGAGGTCACAAAGGAGGCATCTGATATGGTCTTAGAAGATGACATTTTCATTTCAATAGTTGCAACTGTTACTAAAGGTCGTTCCATTTTACAATAACATGAAGGTTTTAATTCGGTACAGAATATCCTCAAATATTGGTGAAGTTGCTTCAATATTTCTAATGGCATCTCTAGAAGGAGATGGTCATACACTTGTAAGCTTTCCCCAACTCAGGACATGAGACCAATGTTCCTCTTGGGAAGGGTTTTAGGTGTCTCTTTTCAAAGAAAGATCACATGTTTTCTCCCTTGAAGCCGATCCATGTGATTACTTCTCAACTGGCAAAGCTAAAGCTGTAACCCTTAATCATTCATTAACAAGGTTTTGAGCCATGGGCTTATAGGAGGAAGAAGACCTCTAATATCTATATTCATCATGGCTAAGTAGCCAATATCTAGATTTGTGGCAATATATATTGGGTTTTGGTACATTTTATTTCAGAGGACCTAAGTGGCTAGCTCAGTCTTCGAATTCAATATGGATTAGTTATCTTCCAAAAATCTTCTTCCAAAGTCCTTTCAGGGCAATGACGTGACTGAACAACTTGCATTGATATGGAGATCGAAACAGAGATGGACATTGGTTCACAAGGTGCAATGATGCTCTTCGAAGAAACCAAGCAGGGTGAAGTGTTTGATTCAACACACCAGGGCATCTCAAGACAAATGCTTTGTATCTAAAGCTGCTAGAAAATGAAAAGTCAAAGACCTTAAGCTGCCCGCAATACTCTCATTTCAAGGTTGAAGTTATCCTGGAATTTTCAAAACCATGGTTACATATATCACCATCCTACCTATGTTCAACACTTTTCTTCTTAATGAAGATATTGCCACAACAGATGCCATGTCAATGTGCAAAACAATTTCTAGGAGAGTTTGAAGCAGACATGCTATAGATAAAGAAGATTGGGAAAGACAACAACAAACTTTGGAAAATAGCCAGATGATAAATTGTAAAGGATGAATGACTCCATGCCCAATACTAAAGGCATAGGGCCTGCCAGGTTCTTGGAGACCTCGGAGGGAGGTCTCCATCCCAGTTGGAGCCATATGTTAGCGATAAAAAATGCACTGGCATTTTTTAAAGAATGATGCCTAATCTTGTAGGGAAAATTTGACTAGCTTCCCGAGCTCCAAATGCAGATTTGAAAGCACCATTGGAAAGATTAGGATTTCTAGATGTCGATCGACTATTCAAGCATGTAAAACAAACTCTCCATGACTAATAAATTTAATTTTAAAAAGAATCTGCGCTTTCACCAGCTAACTCGTCTTGAATTTTGCTAGTTAGTTGGTGAAAGCTCTGCTTTTCACCAGCTAAGGAGAGGATTTTTGGGTAAATTAGCTGGTGAAAGCCTGTCACGGCCAGAATAACTGAATTTTTGCCCAGATCGGGATTTTTTGAGTTTGAATGGTTTGAAACCACTTCAAATGGACAGTTGTTGAATTATCAAGTCTGATTCAAAGGCTAGTATTGAGGGATAAGGTCAAAAAGAGGTTTTTCAACTATATTTGGCATATTTTTCAAAGGAAGAATATCAGGGGTTTGAAGACACATCATCCAATTCGAATTTTATCTTTGGAGGACCAAATCAAACAGCCTTGGGAGGCTAAAACTGCACTTCATCAACAATCTACTACTCTTAGAGATCATTAGATAGGACCTTTTCCTATTTTGTTTTGATTTTCCATTTTTATTATTCTAGATCCATTTTTATAGGATCTGATCCTACACTTGTTGTATCTATTTTGATTTGACTATTTTTGGTAAATCTGATCTATCTTTCAAGGATCTAGATTTCATCTTGTAAGGCTATAAAGCCAAAGACATTTGGAGCACTATGGGTTCAATCCTGGATACACTTTTGGCTATGTACTTTGACTCTATTTTGTTATAAGAATCACAGTCTCCTTTGGTTACTACATATCAGTCTTGCTCACATATTTCACTACTCTSTATTTAATTCTGTTCAGTTTAKTTATTSAGATCKRTTWTCTTCTGATATAGMTCATGGATATGAATTAGATHWTTCTTTACCTTCTTGTATGACCCTRCATCATTKTACTTGGYTATCTTGAATRTTATTCTTCACATYTTGATTATCTAYTGTAACTGATATCTRGTCTCTCAAAGCACTGGTTTATTTAGATGCATAACAAGTTGTCCTTTTCTTAGCCTTCTCAGTTATTCCATTGTTCCACACATACTTTGATTATTAAATTTCTTAAGTTACCAAGCATTCTTAGCCTACAACTCTAAGGAGTTTCTTGGAGTGATAATAGGTTCAAAGACACATTCATAGATCAAAGAGATGAAATTGGGCTCTGGGAGTCAAATCTTCCTCTATATCTCTTTCCCCAAGTCCACCATTTTCCTGAATTCGCCCTCAAATGTTAGGCTCATTACCTCCCTAACCATAGAGCCATAATTTCTTCGTCGAGAGAAACTGTTTTCTTTGTGACACCATAGTCCATTGATCAGATGATGCAGATATCTAGAGCCAAATCTGCCTCCCCTTTCAACCCTTAAATCATAACAAAGTTGTACCATAATCTGTCCTTTCCTCAAAGAGCCCATATTTTTGAGCTTTTCCTCCCACAGGATGCTCAACTCCCCAAGAAAAATCCCCCGTACCATTCCTCCCTATTCTCAGAAAAGGGAAACCAAGTGATTACTTCACTTTGTTGTCTACTTGGCTATTTTTCAGACGAATAGGTGTATGAACCTATATTGGGGTTCCTATCCATTTTCTCTATTGAGGAAAGGCCACCATCCAGTTTGACTACAACACCTTCCTAGTAGAGAACATCCACAACCAGCTGTCAAAATTTTCCACAGAGGGAATATTTCGGTATTCCTCAATACTGGCTTACATATTCACCTTCTTTCGAGAAGAAAGGTTATCCTTCCTAATGAATAAAATGGACAAGGATGACAAACCATAGGCGGTAACATATTGAACTTCGCTGCTCAGAAGGAACTCCAAAGAGCTCAACTTCAAATAGTTCATCAAGCAGGTTTACCATCCAGTGGTGAGCATGCTCAGTGGTAGACCAGAGCTAAGAATAAATGAATAAATCTAGAGAATCTTATACCTCTCAGACCTCACAAAGATAGGAGATTGGTACCTGTATCAAAATCACACCGAAATCAGAGTATACGGGTGTGAGCTAGCTCCATACAAGCTACCCAAGTATTTACTAGTGAAGATATTTTCCCTGGAATATATAAGACAAATGATAAATTAAGATGATATACACTTTGTGTCTTTGAAGAAGAAACAACAACTGAGGATTAAGAGGCAGATAAGATCTTCTATCTGCAATAGCCGAATTGTCGGGGAA
Organism: Picea glauca; assembly: GCA_000966675.3. Lineage (NCBI taxonomy): Eukaryota > Viridiplantae > Streptophyta > Pinopsida > Pinales > Pinaceae > Picea > Picea glauca. The sequence goes on from JZKD02S0619192.1 coordinate 82,904, forward strand.
GAGGCAGATAAAATTTTGAAGGAAATGAAGTTTGACACAAGTTTCCTGTGGCACTATGATGCATGTGGGATCATCACAGAGATGAGAGTGAAGAACAAAAATATCTCGTATGTTCATTCACCCAAGCCTAAGATAGAGAAGTTTGTGAATCAAACAGAGTGGGAGGAGATCACTCTAGAAGAGGTATAACAACAATCTCCTCCAATTATTATCTCTCAAACAACTACACCATAGGTTCCAATGGAAAAAAGACCCAGAAAGGATATTTCCCCTTCTGTCACAAAAGTTTCAGCTGAGGATTTCTAGGGATACACCAAAAGGCCAAAAGCCAGTCATAAAACTGACACGACTAATGAAAAGGAAACTGATGAAAAGGAAACCTAGTCCACTATAGCTATGAAAGGTGATCACTCACCTCTTATCTCAAGCAACCAACAGATCATGTCTACTTCTTCATCCAAGAAGAAGACTGATACTTCACTAATAAGCCAGCCAAATCAAGGAGGTGCTAAGTTGAGTATTTTTGAGAAATATGATATGATCAAGAAGAAGAATCCCATGCTGACCAACAACACCTATGGTCAGTTTTGGAAGCAAACGTCCACGACACAACACAAATTGTTGTCTTCTTTTGATACAGAGAAAGGTAGGATTCACATGGCCTTTCTGTAGGGACAAGTGCCTGACCCTAAAGCGATCACTGATTACAAGAGAGAAAAATTTGAGTTCAACACTAGAGATGTACATCCAGCTGATCAGATGGATCTACACAGGCAAACTGGAGAGATGATTTTCTCTACATTGGCCAATGCTTCTACTGCTGCTGCAAAACTACAGGTTTCTCTGAACAATGTGCAGACCCAATTAAAGTTGGAGAAGATATCATCTTTTACAAAGGACAATATAATTAAGTCCTTAGAATAATTGGTGCTCAAGATTGGGTATGATCCCTCAAAAGTGAAAGTAGTTGAGGAGATTCTCAAGAAAAATAATGCTGACATAGCATCTCTAAGGAAACAACTGAAACTACCACCTAGAGAAGATGCAAAAGCAAAGGAGATAGCTGAGACATAAGGTGAAAATGATGAAATGCTCAAGTTGATCATGGAGCAGAATGCAAAGTTAAGAGAGATGGAAGCAGAGCTGGAGAGATTGGTAAAGGGGAAGGAACAAGAAACACCTATGGAAGTAATTCCACTGAGTGCACTTCCCCTCACAAAAGTAAACACAACAGCTGTAGAAATGACCACCATAGCAGAAATTCCATTAGCCACCCCACTGAAAGCTCTGGAAAAAACGACGGAGCTAGAAAAATCCATGGAAGAGATGAACTTACAAGGAATGGAAATCAATAGACTGAAAAAGGAGGTTGAGAGCCTTCAAGAGCTAAATTCTTCTTACCAGACAAGCTACACCATGGAGAAGAAAACATCAGAAAATCTCAAGAAGGAATTGCAACAACTACAAAAGAAAACAGTGGCGGGAAAGACACTTGTTGAAGCAAAGGAGAATATTTGGATGGATATATCCAAATCCATAAATGAAATCTGGCCTATGGTGCAAATCATGTTTGAGCAAAAGTAATTGGTGCTAAGGAGAATACAGGCTATTGAAAAAATAAAGGGAAAGTTGGGAGAAATGGCCGCTGAAGCCAATGAAATCATTAGATTCTTGAACTCGAAGAACAAAGAAGAACTAGAAGACATGAATATAGAAGACAAGACATAAACCATCCTCGAAGTCAAGAGGGTTCTGACCAAAAGAGGGATGATGTTGCAGTTGGAAGAAAAGGTCCAGAACATGGACATTGGAGGCCAAAGGTTTTTTAGCAAGATCAAGGCTTTGCTGAAGAAAGGTCCCCCTGGTTTACTGGTCCTAAATGAAAAGTTGATGACTCTTCCTGATTACAAATAGAAGTGGCTATAGTGGCCAAAGACAGTTCCAAGTTTTCGGGAATACAGGGCAGTATAACATGCAAGGCATTCTTAGAAACTTTGCAGCCATACCTCAACATACAACATAAGATCAAGTATATTTTCATCGTCAAATCGACTTTTTCCAAGTACATAGAAATGGATGAAATATACCGGAGACTACTCAAAGTCACCATTCCCAATCAACGAAGATGGGAAGAGCTATGCAATTTGATCAAGTAGGATATGAGGTGTGCAAGTTGAATCAACACGTGGATCCGTTAAAGTCATGTGGGAGACTCACCAATGACCTTCCCTAGAATCAACATGAAGAATTCGAAACATCATCGACAGTTCCTAAATTTTTGTATCTTGTTAGCTAGTTAGTTAGATTCAGAATTTGCCACATCCTGATCATTAATGATAGGGTCATTTGTAATTTTGATTATAAATAATTCAAACTTTGAAGTACTGAGGGTTGATTTTTATGCCCCAACAAGCTATAAGCACTGTAATTTTTATCAAGATATCTTCCAGTAATATAAAGAGACGTTTCACAGGATTCCTGTGTGTCATCTGTTGGTGAAGTTTTCTATTCTCAGTTGAATGTGTATCTCTCTTACTTATCATCTTGTTTTCTAACCTGATCATTTAAAAGGAGTTAAAGTTGTAGAATTTACCTTTGCATACTCTGTTCCTATATTTTAAAGATCTAAGTGTTTTTCTTCTTACGTTGTATTCAAGAAATTATTAAATGATTCTTGGTTATAATTAAAAAATCCTTCCTTTTTCTGGTGTCCATCATTTTATTTCTAAAGAATACAATAGCTGCATTATCCTGCCCTGTGAAAAGAATCTTTACATCTATTCTCTGATCTCTACCTTTATAAAACAAACCCCATAGCCCAATGAATGTGTAAAACCTTTCAGCCATTTTATAAAAAAAAAACAACTCGGTTATACATATTTTAACTAGCCTAATATCTGACGTTAAAACAAAGTTATATCTTATAGAAAGATCCCTCTCTGAAACTGACAGGGATAGATAATAGTTTCAAAGTGGTTGGATAAGGTTACCTCTGGTAATTTTCTTCTGCTTTCCAACAACCTCTGGGAATTTACAGAGTGATAACATAATTGGTGACCATACTAGGGATCTGAACATACTTTTCATCCCTTGTTTTCTTTCCCCTAAGATGAAGGAAACTTTATCTCCGAACTAATCACAAACCCTAAATTCATATAGAGAAAAGGTTCAAAGGTTTTTAAAGTTTGTGTATGTGAGTTAAATATTCCTAAAAATAAAAAAATAAAGAAAATTCATCATCAACATTCTAGCTCCTAAAAGAGTTTTCACTAGATCTCATCCAGATCCCGAACCTGCAATAGTAATAGACAATCCTAAAAAATTACTCAGGAGGAAAAATGTTGCAGAGGTTTTCAGGAGTCACAATCCACTTCTAAGGTCCCCTTCTCTCCTAGATAAGTTAGTTGCTCTTAAAGATCTCGAGTTTGATATATCTTTTCAACAAATCCTTTTCAGGACAAAATCTGATAGTTTTGTCAATGAAATATTTTTAGATCAAACCGTCTTTCAGCCCAGGACCCCTGAAATACTCTCTCCCAGAGATGAAGCTGATCAATGTTTTTTCCCCAAATATAATAAGCTTGAAGACCTAGTTACAAATCTTGGTCAAGCCTTAGACAAACTTCACCTTCAGTCGTCAGTCAAACTCCTTGCTTTGACTGTTGCTGTAGTTTCTATTAAACCTAAACTAGGTCACTCCATTTCTCCCAGCCCTTCATATTCTATAACTTCAGTCATTACCTCTCCTGTCGCATAGGTTGTTGTTCAACCTCTTCTACCAATCATGGCAGCGAGATATGCCCCATTGGTGTTGGTTTCCCCTTTACATGACATGCCTCAAGATTATCAAACCAGACTCCCTCAGTTTGATAGTAATAGTCCTCTAAATGCACAATAACATGTTGACAAAATGAATGATTATTTTGATTTATAGGAAGTGGATGAAGCTGATGTGTAGATGAGACTATTTGCACATAGTTTGACTGGAGATGTGAAAAAGTGGTTCAAGGCCTTACATGCCGCTACCATAACTAACATTGCTATTTTTCATCAAGATTTCCTTGACAGGTGGGAGGTGAAGAAAAATCCTCTCCAGATCCTGTTAGAATATGAGAACATCAAACATAACCAAGGAGAAACAGTGCAAGATTATTGCACTCGTTTCAACAATCTGTACAATGCAATTCAATCTGATATCAAACCACCACAAGGTTTGGCATTAATGAAATTCCTCGATGGATTTGACGGAGACATGTCTTATCCGATAAGGGAGAGAAATGTTGCAACTCTGGAAGACATGCAAAAAAGTATTGTCAGTGTAGAAGCAAATCTTTTGGCCAGAAGGGCCAGGCAGAAAATAGAAAGGAGGGTCACTATCAAAGAAGAACCTTCTACCTCCTCATTAGATTCCAAACTAGATTCTCTATCCAGAGCTATGGATAAAATGATGGAGAGACTCACTGTAGTCGATAGAAACCCACCTAGGGAGAACCAAGACACTCCTTAAATTCTAAACCCAAAATTCAGAAGAAATCCACCTAAGATCAGGCAAAGAGATCCTAGAGATCAAAGAGAGCAGAGGGGGCCTGATTAGCAGATCAAACCACCCCTCTAGGAGAATTACGCCAATGATGGGGAGGACGTAATCGAGGAGTTTGATGACACTCATATAAACCTCATGGGTGATCATGATCACGATCATGAATCCATTTTCCTCACCCAGGAAGAGCACGAGATGTTTCTCCTTTCACAAACAAAGGTCAATGAGGAAGCTAAGGAAACAGAACAATAGGCCTTTGAGAATGCTATAATGGAGGTTCATAGGCAATATAACATGAGGAGAAAGAATTCAAATGAGAACTCTTCAAAGAAGGCTGCTGAAACCAATAAAGCCTCAGAAAACCCTCCGAAGAAAGCCTCAAAAAACCCTCCCAAGAAAGCCTAAAAAAACCTTCCCAATAAAGTCCTTGAGAGGAACAATGTTGAACCTCATACAAAAAAAACTCTAGAAATACTGCAAAGAGAAAATCAGATTGAAGTTTCATCAACCAGTCAACCAAAGGAACTTGGTCACAGAGCTCCGATAGATAAACTAGAGGTAGAGATCCTAAGAAAATCTTCCACTACTTTCAGCCTTGAAGGGGAACTAGATAAATTGGAGATTCCCATTCCCCTCTCTGAGTTGATGAAAAAGAACACTTACAGGTCTCATGCGATTAAAGCTTTAAGAATCGAACCTGAGATAGGCACTAAGGCTTTGAATGTTGGATCTGTAAATCACTCTGACAAAGTAAATCTTGTTGATGATTTACCAAAGCACATGTTTGGTCCTGAAGTTGATGGTCAAACTGATAATGGTGCCTTGGCTCCTTTTTACATCAACCTAAACATCCATGATATAATATTACACAATGCTATGCTACATTTGAGTGCCTCTCACAACCTAATGCCCAAAGCTGTGATGGAAAAGTTGGGGCTCGAGGTCACCATACCCTACAAATATTTGCATTCTTTCGACTCCAACAAGGTCAAATGTATAGGCCCGATCAAAGACTTATGCATTACATTAGCTCAAATCCCAACAAAGAGTATGGTAATGGATATAGTAGTTGCAGATATTCCCCCAAAATATGGTATGTTACTGTCAAGATCATGGGGAGCTAAGATGAAAGGAACCCTGGAACTAGATATGTCCTACACCACCATCCCAATATTCAAGCAACAGAGGAGACTGTATAGAGAAACCTTGATGAAGTTTATGGTCAGTAGTCAGGAAAAGCTGCATAACTATCCATTATACTCTACACACTCTGATATGGACTCTTTCATTCTATACAATGATGGTGATGTGGAAGAACAAATTGCTCAGTTGGAAGATGATACACATGATTCGAAGGAAAATAAAGCAATCATTGAGGCAAAAAAGGTGGAAATGGTAGAGAGGGAGGAACTGCTAACAGATTTTTGGAACATGGATTTTGATGGTGCTGTGAGTAAAGAGGGAGCTGGAGATGGAATTTGGTTTCATAATCATAGATCAAGGTATTTCGAGAGTCATTCTTACAAACTGAATTTCCAATGCACTAACAATGTAGGTGAGTATGAGGCTCTGATGCTTGGTCTGAAACTACTAAAGAAAGTTGGTGCCAAACATATCATGGTAAGGGGTGATTCTAAATTGATTATCAAGAAAATCAAAGGTGAGTATGCAGCTAAAAACCCCATGATTAGGGCTTATAGGAATGCTGTTTTGGATGCTTTTCAATGCTTTAATAAAATCGTCTTGTAGGTAATTCCTAGAGGACAAAACATACTAGAAGATGGGTTGGCTACATCAACAACTACATGTAAAATTCCTTTTCGTCCCACTCACAAGTACAAAGTGGAGGTGAAGTGCAGACCAACCATTCCTGACAACATCAGATACTGGCAAGTATTTGGAAATGATGATCAAATTGAAGACTTTCTATAGTGTAAGAATGATTTCGAATGGACAAACATAGATTTAGAAAATGATGACGAGTTTGTAAATATATCTGTTTCTGAAAGTGGTAGTGTAAATAACGTAGATTCCAAAGAGCTCAATGAAATTAAAGTAGATGCAGAGGAATTGAATGAAAATGAGATAGATTCTTGTATTCTACAGTTGAAAAGTAACGTGTTACCTAGAGGTCTAGTTCCGCTAGAAGACTTGTTCGATTTTAACGATGTAGGCAAAAAACCGAAAATTGAAGCTAGTGGTAAAGAGGTCGAAGAGTGCAACATAGGAAAAGAAGAAAAACCCAAGATGATAAAACTTTCCAAATCTCTACCCCCTGAGAAAAAATGCAAATACATTGAACTTTTTAAGGAATATGTGGATGTTTTTTCCCGGGTTTATGAAGACTTAAAATCCTACGACACAAGTATCATACAACATCGAATTCCCATAAAAGAAGAACACAAACCTTTCAGGAAGAAACCTGGGAGAATAAATCCCAAGTTACTTCCCCTGATAGAGAAAGAAATAAAAAAGATGTATGTTGTGAAAATAATAGTCCCCTTGAGATTTTCCGAAAGGGTTTCTACCCTAGTTCCTACCATGAAGAAAACCTGCGAGATCAGACTTTGCATAGATTTCAGAAATATGAACAAAGTCTCTCTCAAAGAAATTTACCCTTTGCCCAAAATGGACCACATTTTACAAAAGGTGGTTGGGTCCAGTAGGATCTCCTTACTAGATGGTTTCTTGAGCTACAACCAAGTCCTTGTCCACCTAGAAGATCAAGAGAAAACAACATTCACTACACCTTGGGGAACCTTCATGTATGTGAAGATGCCTTTTGGTTTGATGAACGCTGGTGGCATTTTCCAGAGAGAAATGGATATTGCTTTTGTGGATGAACTTGGGAGATTTATAGTCATTTATCTAGATGATGTGATGGTCTACTCCCAATCTGATGAGGAACACTTGTTGCACCTCAGATGCGTGTTTGAGAAGTGAAGGAAATTTGGGATTTCTTTGAATCCTAAGAAAATCCTTTTCGGGTTAGACAAATGCAAACTGATGGGACACATAATCTCAAAAGACATAATTAAAATAGATCCCAGCAGGATAGAATCCATCTAGAAGGTGGAACACACTAGGAACATCAAAGAAATACAATCTTTCATTGGAAAAATAAATTTCCTTAGAAGGTTCATACCAAACATGGCCGAACTTCTCAAGAACATCACTAATATGTTAAAAAAAGACATAAAAATCAAATGGAACAATGAATCCAAACAGTCATTTGAGCAAGTGAAACGTGCACTCACCCAAGCCCCAGTTTTGATCATCTTAGATTACACCAAAGAATTTTATATTTTCTCCTTTGCATCTAAACACACCATAGCAGCTGTGCTGTTGCAGAAAAACAATGAAGGGTACACACTACCCATAGCATTTTTAAGAAAATATTTGAGAGATGTTGCTTTAAACTATAATATAATGGAGAAGAAATCTTTTTCTCTGGTGAAAGCCATAAAAGAATTTAGAGTCTATATTCTTCATTCTCACACAATTGCATTCATTCCAAACGCAGTGGTTAAGGATATCCTGACCCAGGATAATCCAGATGGTAGGAGAGGAAAATGTATTGTGGTTATTATGGAATACGACATTGAAATAAAACCTACTAAAATGATCAAAGGACAGGGTTTGGCCAAACTAATGGATGAGTCTAATTTTCATGCTCTAGATATTATTTTTTTGGTTGCAGTTGACGGACCAGAAGAGCAGGCGATTCCAAAAAGAGGTATTCTTAAATTCCCCTTAGTACGTAGACCTCATTTTTGTACTCCAAAACTTACAAGATCCTCCTGGTTTAACTAATACCAAAGCCAGATTTATTAAATTGAAAGCATTGAAATTTTGTATTTTAGAAGGTAATCTCTATTGGAAAGACCCTAGTGGTATCTTGCTTAATTGTTTGTTAAAAGATGAAGCTAACAAAGTTCTTCAAGATTTTCATGCAGGAGATTGTGGTGGGCACCTAAGATGGAAGACTACAACTAACAAGATTCTGAGAGTTGGTTTTTACTGGCCTAACTTGTTTGCTGATGTTCACTAGAAAGTTACTTCTTTCCACAAGTGCCAAATTTTTGAAGGTAAAAGGAAGCTTCTGCCACTACCTATGAAACCTATCTCAGTTGAAGCTCCTTTCCAACAATGGGGTTTAGATTGCATTGGTGAAATACATTTGTCTTCCTCGGTCCAACACAAGTGGATCCTCACGGCCACAAACTACTTCACCAAGTGGATCGAGGCTGTGCCATGCAGGCAAGCTACTGACTCTATTATCATCAAGTTTTTAGAAACTAACATATTTTCTGTTTTGGATGCCCTAGAAAAATTATAGTTGATAATGCAATGGATTTCAGATCCAAAAGGCTCATAGATTTTTGTAGTCAATATTGCATTACTTTGGGACACTCAACAACTTATTATCTGCAAGGAAATGGGTTATCTGAGCCTTGAAACAAAAGTCTGGTGAACATTCTCAGAAAAAAACTGTAAGAAAATAAGAAATCATGGCATAATAAGTTGGTTTTTGCACTCTGGGTTGACAGGATAAGCACCAAGAGAGCAATTGGTATGTATCCATACCAATTAGTATATGGAACTGAAGCAGTTTTTCCCCTTTAATTAGGAGTCCCTGCCATGAAACTATTGCAGGAAGCATAAGTAGAACCAAATGATGTTCAATGGAGGATAAATCAAATGATTAATTTAATGCAGTCCAGAGAAGAGGTATACAACAACACTCAGGTCATCTAGGAGAACATCAAAAAGGTTTTTGACAAAAGGACTAAAGAAGATGATTTTGAGTTAGGCAACTTGGTTCTCAAATGGGATTCTAGAAACGAGGATAAAGGTAAGCAAGGAAAATTTGATAGCTCATGGAAAGGACCTTACATGATTCAAGCATTCAGAGGAAATAATGCATTTTTGATAAAAAACAGTGATGGAACAGAGCTACCAGTTGGACTGGTTAACGACAGGATGCTGAAGCATTACTTGCCCCCCCCAATAGAGATCTCATGAATCCATTTTCATTGTACATATCATTTCCCTTTTCATTCAGGTTTTGTGTGGGCGACATTGACCATATGGTTGAAGCCCACAGAGAAGGCCCTGATCCACTGGACAATGTCATCAAAATTTTCAAAAATGAAACAAATTAGAAAGTAGAAGGAGCTCTAGAGAAATCTTTGATGACATTAAGAAGCAATATTCTTGGCACTTCACAAGGAGAGTACCATCCCCAGGTGGAGTCGGTATTATAACCTTGTAATTTATAGGATCAACTGGTGACTGAAATTGTATTCCTTTAGTGTTTTTTTTTTGGTTGGAAAATAATGTTTCATTCTATAAATGATTTGAAAAGAAAAGAAAAAATGAAAAGAAAAGAAAAGAAAAGAAAAAATGAAAACCGAGAAAAGAATAAAAGAGGGCATAAGAGAAAATGGATAAAGCCCCATGCAATAACAATGACTTGATCCATACAGTTTAAACATGGTCAAGTCCTTTTTGAATTGATGTTGATAGGATTAGGGAATAAGCTTGGGTAAACTGTTTAATCTTAGCCAAGTAGATAGGTTAGCTAGTGAATAAATTTGATCAAACTGCCTAATATTGGTCAAATAACCCTAGGGTAGAGTAATTTCTTAGTCCAACAGTTTAACCTGGGCCAAGTGTCATAGGTGAGTAGGTTAGAACATAGTTTAGAGGGTAGGTTAGTTGGATTTTATTTCAATAAAACATGCATGGTGATCGATGTAGGCACATGACTTTGATGTTTGAAAGCATGCTGCCTAACCCCATGGTGACAAAAAGCAGGGAAAGTAGAGAAAACCCACAAAAAAACACTAAGCCTAGGTTTCTGCTACATATGTGACTTTCGTGCTTGTAGATTAAAGATTGCGCACAGATCTACGACTGAGGCATTGGCACCTAGATCTACGATCGAGATGTAATTATGGACCCCCCCGACCATTTTTCCTTTAACGATAGGGGGGAGTCTGGAATGGTGGTTAAAAAGAGCGCATAGATCTATGGTCCAGCAGACGACGTGCAAATGAACGACTAATAAGATTTTCTGGACCCCCCCGAACGTTCTACCTTTAACGATANGGGGGGGGTTCCAGAATGAAGTGGTTTTTCTTAGCGGGCCCCGTCCTGACGTGGCATGAATCTATTGCATTGGACCTCTTCCACTCCAAAAAAACTTACCATTTACCACCCTTCTGACATACCACCATTGCCTCACGATGTCACATCCCACTACCTTCCCCTACAGGTCTTGTCTCATAACTCTGTCAGTTCCTCCCCCCTATTTCACCTATCACCCATCCTTTACTTGCCATCTCACACTTCAAAGGATCCGTTGGCCATTTACTATAGGCTAAGCTATCCGTTAGCCTGTTGACCTGTTCCCCACACCCAATGAATACCTGTTCACTCAAAATTAGTGCCTGTTCCTCCATTCACACACTGCTCACTCTCTCCACACACCAGATGAATTTTTTCCCCTCACTGATCCATTCATCCACCCAGCCACAACCATTACCCCCTAGCTTTTGTTTCAATTGCAGGTACCATTTGCAGTGATGGTGCCAAAGTCTAAAAAAGTAGAGGCCGAGGAAAATCCTTTCCTCCCACCTCCTGTCAACCTCGATCAGATCCCATTAGCTGACAAGGATTATTTAATCTCAGAGACAAGGTGCTAATTTGAATTTGCAGAGTTGTAGTCATGGTTCAAAGACACATTCATAGATAAAAGCGATGAAATTGGGCTCTGAGAGTCAAATATTCCTCTGTATCTCTTTCCCCAAGTCCACCATTTTCTGGAATTCTCCCTCAAATGTCAGGCTCATTACCTCCCTGACCAGAGAGCCATAGTTTCTTCGTCTGGAGAAACTATTTTCTTTGTCACACCAGAGGCCATTGATCATATGATGAAGATATCTAGAGCCAAATCCACCTCCCCTTTCAACCTTGAAATCCTAACAGAGTTGTACTAGAATCTGTCCTTTCCTCAAAGAGCCCATATTTTTGAGCTTTTTCTCCCACAGGATGCTCAGCTCCCCAAGAAAAATCCCCTGTACCATTCCTCCCTATTCTTAGAAAAGGGAAACCAAGTGATTTCTTCACTTTGTTGTCTACTTGGCTATTTTTTAGACGAATGGGTTGATGAACCTATATTGGGGTTCCTATCCATTTTCTCTGCTGAGGAAAAGGCCACCATCCAGTTTGACTACAACACTTTCCTTGCAGAGAACATCCATGATCAACTGTCAAAATTCACCACAGAGGGCATGTTCTGGTATTCCTCAATAATGGCTTACATGTTCACCTTCTTTCAAGTAGAGAGGTTCTCCTTCCTAATGCAAAAAATGGACAAGGACGACAAACCACAGTCGGTAACATCTTGGACTTCGCTGCTGGGAAGGAACTCTACAGAGCTCAGCTTCAAACAGTTCATTGAGCAATTTTACCATCCAGTAGTGAGCATTCTCAGTGGTAGACCAGAGCCAAGAATAAATGAATAAATCTTGAGAATCTTACACCTCTCGGACCTCGCAAAGATGAGAGATTAGTACTTGTATCAAAATCACACCAAAATTAGAGTATACAGGTGTGAGCTAGCTCCATACAAGCTACCCAAGTATTTATCGTTGAGGATATTTGCCTTGGAATATACAAGACAAATGATAAATTCAGATGATATACACTTTGTGTCTCTGAAGAATAAACAACAACTGATGATTAAGGGGCAGATAAGATCTTTTATCTGCAATAGACAAGCTGTCGGGGAAGAGGAAAATAAATTTTTGAAGGAAATGAAGTTTGACACAAGTTTCCTGTGGCACTATGATCCATGTGGGATCATCACAGAGATGAGAGTGAAGAACAAAAACATCTCATATGTTCATGCACCCAAGCCTGAGATAGAGAAGTTTGTGAATCAAATGGAGTGGGAGGTGAACACTCTAGAAGAGGTAGAACAACAGTCTCCTCCAATTATTATCTCTCAAACAACTACACCACAGGGTCCAAAGGAGAAAAGACCCAGAAAGGATATTTATCCTTCTGTCACAGAAGTTTCGGCTGAGGATTTCCAGGTATACACCAAAAGGCCAAAATCCAATCATAAAACTAACATGATTGATGAAAAGGAAACCTAGTCCACTACAACTATGAAAGGTGATCACTCACCTCTTATCTCAAACAACCAACAAATCATGTCTACTTCTTTATCCAAGAAGCAGACTGACACTTCACTAATAATCCATCCAAATCAAGGAGGTGCTAAGTTGAGTATTTTTGAGAAATATGATATGATCAACAAGAAGAATCAGATGCTGACCAGCAACACCTATGCTCAGTTTTGGAAGCAAACGTCCATGGAACAACACAAACAATTGTCTACTTTTGATACATATAAAGGCAGGATGCACATGGCCTTTCTGCAGGTAGAAGTGCCCGACCCTAAAGAGATCATTGATTACAAGAGAGAAACGTTTGAGTTCAACACTAGAGATGTACATCCAGCTGATCAGATGGATCTACATAAGAAAACTGGAGAGATGGTTTTCTCTACATTGGTCAATACTTCTACTACTACTGCAAAACTACAGGTTTCTCTAAACAATGTGGAGACCCAATTAAATTTGGAGAAATTATCATCTTTTGCAAAGGACAATAGAATTAAGTCCTTAGAAGAATTGGTTCTCAAGATTGGGTATGATCCCTCAAATGTGAAAGAAGTTGAGGAGATGCTCAAGAAAAAGAATGATGACATAGAATCTCTGAGGAAACAACTGAAACTTCCACCTACAAAAGATGCATAGGCAAAGGACATAGCTGAGATAGAAGGTGAAAAGGATGAAATGCTCAAGTTGATCATGGAGCAGAATGCAAAGTTAAGAGAGATGGAAGTAGAGATGGAGAGATTGGTAAAGGATAAGGAACATGCGACACCTATGGAAGTAATTCCATTGAGTGCACTTCCCCTCATAGGAGTGAGCACAAAAACTGTAGCAACGACCACCACAACATAAATTCCATCAGCCACTGCACTGACAGCTCTGGAAAAAACTATGGAGCTAGAAAAATCCATGGAAGAGATGAACTTACAAGGAACGGAAATCAACAGACTGAAATAGGAGGTTGAGATCCTTCAGGAGATAAAGTATTCTTACTAGACAAGCTACACCATGGAGAAGCAAACATTAGAAAAGCTCAAGCAGGAATTGCAGCAACTATAAAAGAAAATAGTGGCAGGCATGACACTTGTCGAATCAAAGGAGAATATTTGGATGGATATATCCAAATCTATAAATGAAATTTGGCCTATGGTGAAAATCATGTTTGAGCAAAATGAACTAGTGCTAAGGAGTAGGCAAGCTATTGACAAAATAAAGGGAGAGTTGGGAGAAATTCCCACTGAAGCCAATGAAATCATTAGATTCCTGAACTCGAAGAATAAAGAAGAACTAGAAGACCTGAAGATCGAAGAAAGGACATAAACCATTCTCAAAGTCAAGAGGGTTCTTACCAAAAGAAGGTTGATGTTGTAGTTGGAAGAAATGGTCTTGAACATGGACATTGGAGTCCAAAGGTTTTTCAGCAAGATCAAGGATTTGCAGAAGAAAGGTCTCGTGGTTTACTGGTCCTAAATGACAAGTTGATGACTCTTCTGATTACAAATAGAAGATGGCTATGGTGTCCAAAGATAGTTCCAAGTTTTGGGGAATACATGGAAGTATAACAGGCAATGCATTCTTAGAAACTTTGTAGCCAGACCTCAGCATACATCACGAGATCAATTATATTTTCATCGTCAAATCGTCTTTTTCTAAGTACATAGAAATGGATGAAATATACTGGAGACTACTTAAAGTCACCATTCCTAGTCATCTAAGATGGGAAGAGCTGTGCAATTTGATCGAGTAGGAGATGAGGTTTGCAAGTTGAGTCAGCACGTGAATTAGTTAAAGTCATGTGGGAGACTCACCAACGACCTTCCCTAGAATCAACATGAAGAATTCGACACATCATCGACAATTCCTAAATTTTTGTATCTTGTTAGCTAATTAGTTAGATTCAGAATCTTCCACGTCTTGATCATTAATGACAGGGTCGTTTGTAATTTTGATTATAAATACTTCAAACTTTGAAGTACCGAGGGTTGATTTTTACGCCCCAACAAGCTGTAAGCACTGTAATTTTTATCGAGAGATCTTCCAGTAATATAAAGAGACGTGTCACAGGATTCCTGCGTGTCATCTGTTGGTGAAGTTTTCTATTCTCAATTGAATGTGTATCTCTCTTAGTTATCATCTTGTTTTCTAACCTGATCATTTAAAAGGAGTTAAAGTTATAGAATTTACCTTTGCATACTTTGTTCCTAACTTTTAAAGATCTGAGTGTTTTTCTTCTTACGTTGTATTCAAGAAATTCTTAAATGCTTCTTGGTTATAATTAAACAATATCACCTTTTTCTGTTGTCCACCATTTTATTTCTAAAGAATCGAATAGATGCATTATCCTACCCTGTGAAAAGAATATTTACATCTATTCTCTGATCTCTACCTTTATAAAACAGACCACATATCCCAATGAATGGGTAAAACCTTTTAGGCATTTTATAAAAAACAAACAACTCGGTTCTACATATGTTAACTAGCCTAATATCTGATGTTAAAACAAAGTTATATCTTATAGAGAGATCCCTCTCTAAAACTAGCAGGGCTAGATCCTAGTTTCGAAGTGGTTGGATAAGGTTAACTCTATTAAGTTTTTTCTGCTTTCCAACAACCTCTGGGAATTTACAGAGTGATAACACATCATATCACCCTCAGACAGATGGACAGACTGAATTAGTAAGCAAGAGTCTAGGAAACTTGTTAAGAAGTTTAGTCACTCAGCAAGGCCATCAATGGGATCAGATTTTGCCACAAGCAGAATTTGCATTTAACAATTTAGTGATTAGGAGAACTGGAAAAAGTCCATTTTAAATTGTGTATGGTATACATCCAAGAGGGATTACAGATTTGGGAGATATGAATCAATATGAATTTAGAAGTTCTGGCACAAAATATTTTGCAACAAAAATGCAAAAACTCCATGACAGAGTCAAAGAGCAGCTACAAGACTATTGCTTGAAATATAAGAACATAGTTGATCAGAAGAGGAGAGAAGTTCAATTCGAAGTAGGAGATGTATTTTTAGATCATTTATGGAAATAAAGGTTTCCAAGGGGAACGTATAACAAGTTGAAGATGAAGAAGATAGGACCATTCAAGATTCTCAGAAAATTTGCAGCCAATGGTTATGAAATTGTATTACCAGACAATGTTGGGATATCATCGATATTCAATGTTGCAGACCTGTATCTTTATAGGAGAGATGATGCAGGAGAATCAGATGATCAGAAATAAGTTTGGTGGGAAGAACAAATGCCCACAATAGAAAACCCTCATATGGAGAGAATCATAGAACAAAGAGTTTGAAAGAAGACTAGGAGGAAGACATATCCTGAATACTTAGTGAAGTGGAAAGAGCACCCAATGGAAGATTCAAGTTGGGTCACTGAACCTGATATTTCAAAGCATAGAAAAATAGTACAGGAGCTCATGGACAGGAGCCCATGAATATTTTATCCATAGGAGTATGATGCAGGAGCATCGCCTTCAAAGTCAATGAAGAAAGATTGGAGGAAAGGATATGACATATCAACATGACAAAATTTCAAATCAACAGTTAACTCAGAAACAAAACGAGTTGTTGAGATATTTTGGAAACAACGATTTTAAATATATCTTGTTTATAAAAGTCTTGTACGACTGTAGGGAGTTGTAGATAGAGAGTGTCAAATATTATTTGGTAATAACTGATAGTTATTGTAATAGGACAAGGTGGGTAACTACTAGAAACTAATAGGATAGGTTGCAGACAAGACAAAGAAGAGCTCGAGGAGCCACTCCTTAGATAGATTTGTATTTGTATTGTATTAGGAATGAAAAGTAGAAGAGAGTAGTAGAGAGAACAAGATATAGGAGGAGTTTTCTTAGAATAATAAATAGAAACAGAACAAATATACAGTGAAGAACTGTAATACTATGTAATTTATTCCATGAATAAATAAAGCAGACATAATTGTTCCAATTCCTTGGACAATTTTCATTTTAAGGTGTGATTGAACGAATGGTGTATTCTATGTGTGTTTTAGTTCATTTCGTTTATGTGTGATTGTTTATGGTTGATCATATGAATCTGTGAAAAAATGGATAAGCTCCAATCATTTTGCTTCTGAAAACTCGCATGCAAGGAGTGTGTTAGCACTGAGATTCACCCTCATATTGCGGGAGAATAAGCCCAGTACCCATCAAAGTTTTTGGTGGATGTTGGTTTTATATGAGTGGAGGTCAATGGAAAAAAATAAAAAATATGAATGATGTTTCAACATATATCTAGATGAGAAATGCAAAGGGAAGTGAGGGCCACATTAACTTCAGTCAGTGAATTGGGTTTAAGTGTGAGTAGAGGGAAGACTTAGTGAGAAAGGTGAACAAGACTACTATGGGCATCAGGCTTTCAAGCAGCTTGGAGAAGAAAAACTCAGACTCAATATCACTCTTGAGCTCAAGCTTCAAACAATGAAATATGTCCAAACAACATAGTCACAACAACACAATGATCAAACCTACATCATAATGCATCTACAACGACTCGAATGGATTCTCCATGCCCGAGCCATTCAGTGTAAGAGGGAAAACGATAACAAGGGAGTTGACTAAAAATGGTTGCGATACCACTGTAATCAAACCTACATTACAAAAGCATAAAAACCCTCGACTGGATCCTCCATGCTTGAGTGTTTTAGCACAGTTTTTACAGAGAGATGAAAAGAAGCTGACTACTATTAACATGAAATTCTCAAATTTGATACATAACCAAAGAACATTTATGGCATCAAAACATTACAAAATAGGGAGCTCTGCTCAACCAGTTGACCACCTTAACAAAATGCCAAAACTACTTATTTATACTCAGATCAATCCCCGATTATCAGGAGTGTGAACTAATCACTACATTCAAAGCATTGTGTCTGGGTAGTCTTCTGTTGGACTGTGCATGTGTCCCTCTGTCAAACGCGAGCTTAGATCGACATGGAGGGAAATATATCCATAGGGGTACCACATGATAACGGTTCAGTCCCCACGCCCGAACCTTCCATGCCTTCCATTTATGGAGTGAGCCGAGGTTTCAGCCACCGTCTCTATTTTCATTAACTGCCTTCTCTTAGGAACTCAACGAGACAAAATGCCCAGGGGTCCACCACATACTTGGTGCTCTTGGATAAGACGCTATATAAACATTTGATTGTGGGGCTTCTCAAAAGTGGTTTGGGTTCAGACCGCTTTTGGGCCCGCAATCCACCACCTTTCGCCATGTAGCACTTTCGCATTACCATGGTTTCAATTGCGGGACCACTCAAGAAAATTGTCGGCCAAGCATGTTGCGTCCCCGCAATGAATTGTGGCCATAGATCCGGTACCGATCTGAGATCTGGGTGCACCTGCTGGATTTAGTGCCACTACCAAGATTAACTTCCATACCAACTTTATATTCTGCCAAACTGTGCCCTTGGGAGGGGGGGGGGACACTACTTTGACATTGAAAAATAACACCTCCCAGAGGATGATTTGACGTGGTGGCCTGATGTCACCACATTGATGTGTAATGAAAGAGAAGTGACACATGTCGCTAAGAAAGAAATGAATGATATGCCCACGACTGCCTGGACTGAGTGCCACATGTCATTTCTAGATAGGTTCTAGGTGTCACGACCGCCAAGTGCACTAAATTTATACACTGATTACTACCACATATCCTCTTAAATCAATGACTGATATCTCCTTCAGGTCTCCAGGCTCCAGAAAAATCGAATCTCAAACCTCGCTTTCCTTCAACGCTTTTACCCAGAGCTGGCGATCTATTGACACGTGTCCTCTTGAATTGGATGACTGAGAATTACTTCGGTCCTTCGGGCTTTGGGTGCTTGAATGTGAAACCTGGGAAAAATTCTTGGAGGAAAAAATCCAAAGTGAAAGATTCACTGCTGCGTGTCCTCATTGACAGATGGTCCAAATTCACTTCAAGACTTAGGTAGCTTTGACACTTCGGGACTTCGGGCCTTTGACACTTCATGACTTCGACGACTTTGGGACTTCGGGCCTTCATCACTTTGACACTTTGGGAGTCTATCACTTCAGTAGTTTCAAGACATTGATACTTCAGGACTTTTGAATACTTGACTTCCACAATCTTCCAGAGCACCGAATCTCGAAGTGAGGGATCTGCCTCCATGTGTCCCCTTGGATTGAATGGTTTGGATTTTATTTCAAGACTTCGGTCTTCGACTCGTCGGGAACTTCACACACTTCTCATTTGAAAACTTCTAAAGCTCACTTCCCTGAACACTTAGATCAGATGCCACCTGTCCCCCCTCAAGATCAATGGCTCACGCTCGCTCCGGGCCTTGGGACTTCGAACCTTTTTCTCTGGCGCTATACTTCGTGCGATTTTGACATTCCAAAATCCCGTGAGCCACGGATCTGAAATGATCCTGGAATCTCCACCGTTGAAAGATTAAAACTGGCTGTTGCTTTTAAGCTCGAAATGGGATTCTTTGAATGTTGCATTGTGTGTCCATGGTTGCAGCCTGTGTGAACAAGGATTTGGATGACTGGTTGTGGGCTAGGAAAATAGGGAGACCAGTGACTGGAAAAAGGAGACGAGTGTTCATCCTTGGATAAAAATAGAGGGGCTTGGGGACACAATTTATTTTGGGTAAGACATTAAGGGAAACCAGGGTGCACAAATGAACAAGGGAAAACATAAAACAATTTTATCATCCAAAGGGGGAAAAAATTCAAGACTCGGCTTGTGAAAAAGAGAGAGATAGGGGAAAGATACAGTCTTAGGTATCCTCAACAAACCCATATGAATATTGAAAACCCTATGTGATAACAGAGTGCATATCATACGGAAGGAGTGCGTCGACAAAGTCTTGAATTGAATCAGAAGAGTTCAGAAGGAACGATGAGAACTTAGACCAAGTGCAAGGAGTGCACAGAGTCAAGGAGTGATTAAGTGTCGAAGAACCATAACAAAGAAGCACAAGGAGTTCAGGAAGAGTTTCTTTCGAAGAAATCCTTTGATCTGAGTTTGTCGAGATCCTAGGAATGCAAGGAGTGCGTGGGAGATCAAAATACTCAAGGGAATCAAGCTTAGAAGGATAGAGAGGATAAATCTTCAAAGGGAGCGAAGCTCTGAAGATTTCACGAATTATCGGTCAAGATCCATCCAAAATTGAGCGAGATCATTCCAGATCGTCGGATTTGGGTAAAGTACATGGGATTTAAGTCTCTGTGTGCATACAGGAGTGAAGAATCGTCAAAGTCCCGAAGAGTTTAGGGTCCATTCATCGTCAAGAGGGACATGTGGTGCAAGATATACAACTCCGGAGTGAAATCACTTTAGAAGTTTCGTAGACAAGGAGAAGGAGAAATTGTCAAATTGCCGTAGTAGATACTGAACATTGCTTGCCAAGAGGTACGTGTCAAAATATCGGAGAATTCGGGTGAAAACAATAAGAAGGCGAGTGTGCAGGATTTGAAACTCTCGAAGCCCAAAGAGATGAAGTGATTCACAACCATCTATCTGAGAGAGACACACATCGACAGATCGTTGACTTCAGGTGAAAACACTCTGGGAGAAAGCGAGTGTGCAGGAGTCGAACCTCTCGAAGCTTGAATAGTTGAAGTGAACTGTAGCCATCAGATTCAGAAGGACACGTGACAGAGATCCATGGAATTCAGGTCAAAACACTTTGGGGGAAAGAGAGTGTGCAAGATATGGAACTTCTGAAGCCCGAAGAGCCAAAGTAAATCACAATCGTCGATTTGTGAGGGACACGCATCAACAGATCGTCGACTTTGAGTGAAAGTACTATGGATGAAGCATGAGTGGAGAGTTTGAAAATCCTGAAGCCCGAAGGGCCAAAATCAATCGTAGTCGTTGATTTGAAAGGAGGGCATGCGTCGATAGATCATGGAGATCTGGGAGTGCGTATGAGAGGAGGAAAAGGGTCACTGACTGATAGTTGGCCAAGACATAAAGAGAGAATATCTCAACCGTCGATCAAGAGGAAACTCCCAAGATCAGAAGATTGACGATCGCGCTTAATAGCGGGGACATAAAGTGATCGGGTTTTAAAAATATTTGAGCGGACCACAATCAAAGCCACGGTATTTCCAAAGGGATACGTGGTAGCTGATAGTGAATTGTTGGGAGAAAAGTAGTGTGGTCTCAAAATACTCTAGGACGCCCCACAATCGTGTGCTTATGTGAGGACATAGCCTGAGGTCACATATGGGAAAAGGGATAATGGAAGAGGAGCTAGCACCTAAAACTTGATAGTTTAGCAACATGAAGGAAGAGGTTGTGGGTTTCATAGAACCTGCACCAAAAGACTGAAAGGGCCTGTGTTTAATAACAAGTGAGACCATTAAGGTTTTAGAGAGCCGATTTAGCTCAAAGAATCAAAGATCCTTGACTGGGAGGTCGCGCAGCCCCGAGGGAGAGTAGAGGGTTTGCATCAAACTACTACACAATAATCATATAATAAACAAATCTAGTATAACATGCATGAACCTACTATTCATAAAAAATCACATGAATCACACACATAGAGACATAGGGTTAACTTGGTTCACCCAAACTTTGTGATACGTCCACAACGACTAGATTCTTTATTATTATTTATGCAATCTTTCTAGGATTGTGAATTGCACTTATAAAGATGTATTAGGATATCCTTCCCCATCTTTCCTAGCCACTTTGCAGTGCACACCTCTCTCCGCAAAAATCTCCCTAAACCTTCAGACATAAACTCTCTCTCACTCTCAATCTATTCTCTCAACATCAACAACTTCTAGCCTTCAACATCCTATTCTGCCCACACCCTTACATAATTATACATAGAATTTAGGGCTCAAAACCCTATTTGCATATCTCGAAAAACCCTATTACAACTCATTTTGACTCATTAAAACTCATGTTGACTTGTTTTTGGGGTGTTATTTTCCTTCTTTTGTGTATGCATGCTAATTTTTCATTCCCGACTGTTGTTCTTCCTGCTTTTGTGTGTATCTCTATGTTTCCATGCCGAACTAATGTCCTTCCTTTTCACTCTCTTTATCTTCCTACTTTATTATCTTTCTTTATTCTCCTTCTATTCACTGCTAAGTATGATTTTATTGTGCACTTCAATCCTGAATGTGCATTTACTACACACTCCACTCCTTCCTTCTCTTCTTTCTTCTACTATTGCACATCTCCTCTATACTTAGGATTTTCCCCAAAACTGTATCCAAAATGCATGTCCAACACACCAACTTGATATCAGTCTTTTTTTCAACCTTCAATGGAATGAAAAAGCATAAAATAAAAAAATAACTATAGTTAACCTAGATTTCAAGATCTTTTCCTTCAAGATTCTCATGCTCCAAATCATCTCCATCATTGCCATTAGCACACTATTCTAGTCCAAGTGGGAAAAAATCTAATTTCTTGGTCATATTGACAATGTTCTTTGTTACAAAATCCTTCCATATTTTACTGTCTACTTTTTCTAATCCTGGCTATAGTGGCTCTCTACTCTTCCTATTGTCTCCTTGAAGTCTTTACCATATTGACATTTTTTATTCCAAGTAACTTTGAACTTGGGTAAGATGCCACTTGATATGAAATACTCCAAGGTTGAATTACTAAAAATTGAAACCATTGAATTTGTGGAATTATAGAGATTGTAAGTTTATTTCTAGTGCACCGGGTTTGAAAGCACAAGCAGTAGGAATGGAGATATAATGGCTATAAATTCGTTTCCCCTTTTGTTTTATCCTTTAACTCTGAAATTTGAAAGATGAAAGATTTCCAGGAGGTGGAGAAGACAATGGGAAGCTGGCAATCAAGCATAGTGTCCATTAAAGGCAGTTGGAATCCACAAACCTATTATTCATTGTGGATACCAAAGCTAAAGATAAAGTTAAATGCAATCCTCTCAATCCTTGGTTTTGAAAAAAAGTCATTATATGCTGATACATTACTGTGGTTCTTTTAGACTCCCAAATATCGTTTTTATATCACATGGTAGCTTTCTTTCGACTTGTGACAATTGTGACCCGTTTTACTCTATTCTTGTTCAAAACGGATTATCTTGAACTATGAATTTTGAATTTTGTACCTTTGCTCTATTAATTCGGTTTTGTAAGGAATGGATTTAGAACTTGGAATGGGCAACCAAATGGCATCCTCATTGTCTAGAAATTCTTAGAGAAACAACCATAGGGAAATATACATATGAAAAACAAATGGAAGAAATTTTACATGCAATAAAAAAATGGCCACAGTATCTCATTGGGAGGCACTTTAAAGTCAAGATGGACCATCATAGCCTAAAGTAAGTTTTGGAGAAAA
>JZKD02S0619192.1:109799-125133 GCA_000966675.3 Picea glauca
TTAATCCAAAAATGAATATTATATTAATATTCCTTAAAGTATAAAGTATGGATAATTATTTTATCATAATTTCTAAGGATGGGGACAAGTGGTCCAAAGTGGTTCTCAACATGAAAAGTTTCAAGTTGGGAACATGCATACATATAGTTTGGACTTAGTTCATTTTTCATTCATTCAATCATCATTCACTTAATCATTGAGCTATCATCCATACCTTCATGTACCTGTAGTCATACCTATACATGTATCTGTACCTGGTTAGCTTGGGAGCTAGACTGAAGAAGCAGGCTGTTAGGCCTGAGGGATATTGAAGAGGCAGGTTGTCAGGCCTATCAGTAATTATCTCTAGGTGAGAGAATTGCTAGGAATTGATTTTCAGAAGGTCCCATACTACAACTACAGGGCTCTGAGACTTCCTGTCCAGCATGTTACTGAAGCCCTGGAAAGGAAGTGGGGCAACCGAAGGAATATTGAGTAGAGAAGGGGCACACTTCCTAAGGTGGGACATGCATGTGGGGAATGAGGGACTATAAGATGTTAGTTTGAGTTGGCACCTTTGACAGAGTTTTTCCTGTTTTTTGAGATACATCATCCTGGTTAGGAATCCCTTTACCTGGGTGGAGTTTAGTCCCAACTTAGGGGTGACCCATTGCTAAGAGTGATGAGCAGCTTGGTCTAAGGCTGAGAGGTTTTTGGAAGGTATGCACACAGTTGGTGATATTTTTACCAAGATAAGTGTCAATTGTGTGTTAAATTACATGCTGCATTATTATTTATGGGTTTTCCTGTGTGTGCTACATGTGTATTTTTATTAATATTCTATATGAATTTGTGCATTGGAAGAATGTATTTGTCTGTTTTAAGTTTATATATAAAGTTCTGCAAGAGGTTCTATGTGTATATGTTTTAATTTTGTATAAAGTTCAAATTTTTTTATGTGGCATAACACAGTTGGATGTTGGGGATGCTACATGAGAACATTTTAGGAGTTGTTAGATATTGCAACAAGAGAGTTGCAAGTTAAAGTAGTCACATGAAGATGGAATACATGAAATATCTATCAAGGACACAAGGTAATGATGGATAAAGAACGAAAATATTAGTTAAGATTGTTTCTCTGGATAAGACTGTGTGCAAGTTTTGGAAACGTCCAACAATGTTATCCAGATAAACAATCTTAAAATTATGACGAACCATGGAAACCTGCATTCTCAAAAATCTTAGTTGTTTATAATACATGTGCAAGGAATGACGAGTTCAATGCAATTAATAAGTGGAATGAAAGACGTGATTGAACTGTCAAGCATGAACAATTCTAATATGACTTTGTGAACTTTTGCGGCTATTGCAATAAAAGTATATTTCATAGGAAATATTAATAATATGTTTGGATGAATGTAATATGGAATAATTGTAGGGAAAAGTGGTCTCTAGTATGGTAATACTGAAATCCATAAGAAAGAATGCATCTTACCCTTGCAACAACCAAGAAAATATGAGATAGAATTTGATATTTTGGGAAAAGTTGAATTTCCTTATGAAATAAATTCGAATTTCTAAATGAAATTTTTATAAATTGTCTCATGTTGACTGTATGTATGTGATACATATGTAGTAGTATGTATTAAATTTGGAATTCCTTGGAGGAATGTCTATTGTTGGGACATTCGAGCCTTAAATTGTAGATCAAAAGTGGGAGTCTGGTAACGAGATGACGCTCTCCTTGTGTGTGAAAGCCTTGGAAAGATGGATCACCGAAGTGTTGTGTAGCAGTGAATGGATGCCCAAGCCTAGAAGGGTGAGTGAAAAAAGGAAGAGGAAGCTCAAGAATGATACAATGGGATGAATTCTTTCTTGAAGAAAATATGTGGACTACAGAAAAGGACTTCCAGCTGAAGTATGAAGACATGAATCTGGTGCTTGGAAATAAGGATAACGATCTTCAATAGCAAAGACATGGATATTTTTGGAAGAATTTGAATGTACATTGTATAATTCACTAAGGAAAATGCATAAATAAGGGGGAGGGGAATGTAATACCCCTAGGTTGATCCCCAATCATAATTGTACATATGTTTTATAGGTTGGTGAGCCAGGATATTACAAGCCAGAGTGCCTATGTGATTATTAGGCTAGAGAGCCTATATGTTAAAAGGCTAGTGAGCCTATTATTGTAAAATGTAATTACACTAAGATATTAATAAAAGTACATCACTACTGAAAACCGACCCAACCAACGTGTATGGGGAGATAAACTTCACTAGAAGGGAAATGGGGGGCTAAGAGTCTCATGTTAAGGGGATAAGTCAAGGGACTTAGGCCTAAGAATAAAATAGTATTATTCCTAAGTCATAAAGCCATATAACATTATGTTATGATTTCCTAAGTTTCCAAAGAAAGGGAACAGATTACATAAAGGGGGAAAAATTTATTCCTTATGTTGCAAGTGTCACATAATACCCATGCATATATAATTGGTAGATGTAGAGTAATATACAACATTCCATCATTCCATCCTCTGTACCTAGGACTGGTACTATGCAACCATACCTATACGTGGGAGTTGCTTCTATCCAGTGACCTGAAGAGGCAGGTTGTCAGGCCCGTATGTGATGGAAGAGGCAGATTGTCAGGCTCATGTGTTATTGAAGAAGTGTGTTGTCAGGCCCATGTGTTATTGAAGAAGTGGGTTGTCAGGCCCACATGTTATTGAAGAAGCGAGTTTTCAGGCCCATGAGAATTCTCTCCAGGTGAGAGAACTACTGGTAATTAATTTCCAAGGTGCCAAGTTGCAACTATAGTGCTCTGAGACTCCTATCCGACATGTTGTTGAAGCCCCAGAAGCAAAGTAAGGAAGTCGAAGGACTATTGAGCAGAGAATGGGGAAAAATTCCTCGGGTGGGAAAGGCATGCAAGGGATGAAGGACTGTAGGATGTTTGCTAGAGTTGGCACCTGAGTCTGAGTTTCATTTTTGTCTAAGAGACCTTAGCCTGGCTTAGGATTCCTTTTCCCTGGTGGAGTTTAGTCCCAGCTCGGGGGTGACCCAATGTTGAGAGTTATGAGCAGTGTAGTCTATGGCTGGGAGGAATGTGGAAAGGCTACACACAATTGGTTTTTTTACAACAACATATATGTGCTCCTCTAAATGAGTATTATTTTGTTGTGTACGTTGTAATTATATTTACATGCTATTTATTGTGTGTAATGTATTTATTTGTTTTTCCTAAATTGTATATGTATGCAATGGTAATTGTATTTTTTTATTATTCTGCATAGCTCTATCCATTTGCAGATCATAATCAATTAATAAAATGGTATCAAAGCTTGTAATTTTGGAGTGGCATTGCCCAACTCATGGCTGAGGATGTTACATTTAGTGCACACAATGTAAATCTTTCTAGTTTACCATTATATAAGGTTGATATTGTTTTTCAATATTTGGTCTATTGTAGACATTGAGGGAAATTGGTTCATTTCTCGATATACCTACAAACGTTATTCCAATATACTAAGAGTGATTTGATTTGAAATGCGTCAATACATTTTTGAAACAAGTGATGAAACCATTGTAATCAATATTATGTTTATTGCATTTTTTGATGAATCTAAATTTTTTCCATCTTTTGTCATCGATAATTTCCTAAAAAACAACAAAGAGCATCCTTTGTGATTGATCAAAATTATGTTTAATGTAGCATTGTCTAGAGGATGGACAAATTATGTTTCTTTTTCCAAATATGTAAAATGAGTATATTATAGTTTAAATAACACATTTTCCTATTATTATATATGGTTTTATACTTTATCAAAAAAATTGCCAAGAATTCATAAGGTTTTATAATTTAGTGAAAGATTCGCCAAGATTTTACAAGATTTTATAATTCGGTGAAAGATTCGCCAAAGTTTTAGAAGATTGTATAAAATAGTAAAAAATAGCCAAAAAATTCTATATACATATTATATTATTGATAAAATAGTCTTCAAATTTTCCTATGAATCACGAGGATTCACCCATTTATTATATATATAAATTTAGGGCGGGTTCTTAAAATATGAACTGGCTACTGGGTGTATGGGATTTTGGTAATGTTACTCTTTCTGGTGAAGTAGCACTGAATTCGTCTTCTTCTTCACTCATCACTTCCCTTATTTTTTTTACTATTTCTTCTACTCCACTTGCCTCATTTTTTGTTGTTCTTTCTTCTTGGCTACAAATGCACAAGGGGCATGGTTCAAAGGGGGGTAATTCCATCCTCTTCTAGAATTTATTATAAGGGAAACCAAAGAGTTTCGTACTTGTATCTGCGCAATACCATACACTATTTCTAACTCTTCTCCATGACCACTAAGGGATTCTCCATATTCCTCTCCTACTTTTTCACCTCTACTCTACACCTCATATTCCTCTGAAGTTGTGGAACTATGTAATAGAAAATGGGTTTGGAATTCATCTTCTGGGCCCCTAATACCACTACTACTGGTATCTTCATTATATACCCTACTCTCAATGTCATGCCTCTTCGCGGGCCTAACTTCATTAGTGCTCCTCTCCAACACAACCCACTCTTCCATGCTTCATCCTGGTGCACTCTCTTTCCTCTTCATTCTAGGCCTAACCCCTACTCATGCACCCCTTGCTAACTTCCTTCCACTTCTTTATTCTTCTCTCTTCCCTGACTGAAATCTTCTTGCAAACCTTTCAACTCTTTCTCCTCTTCTCTTCTAGGACCATCCTATTCCTCACCTCATTTTAGCAACTTATGGATCCTTCTCAATAGATCCATCTCCTCTCTCACTTTTTCCCCCATATTTTCATCCCCCCTAGCTCTAGGGGAGTCTACTCAATCATCGTGTTGGGATCTATGTGAATCAAGCCCTTCTCCACGAAAAACATTTTATATAGAGTAGGATTTATTATAACAACTTTATTATGTGAATCAAGCCCTTCTTCTAGGACATGTTAGAATCCAGATACTAAATATTCAATTTTCTCCTCGCTGCAGGAATAGGGTTATTCCTGTAGCACTAAAAAGTGTTGTTCCAAAGAACTGGTATTGGATATGCTAGAAATAGTGCTGAACTTTTAACTCGCCTCATTAGAGGAGGTACAGGAAGGTTGGAAGCTCTTATTCCATACACCCTTGACGTATGTCTATGATTCCTTGATTGAGATAATTTGGCTTTTAAAGGATAATTTTTATTAAAGGTTTTCCAAATTGTTTTTCAAGTTTCATTAGCCTTTGCGCAGGGTTGGTTTTATTATAAATTTCACCAAAATTTGGTTGCGCCAGAAGGACAATCTTCAGTCATCGAAACCACACACCTGCAGACATACAATACATGAGTTAGTAAATACATGCCACAAAAGTCAAGCCAAAGCCTAGTGCTAAGCGCCAAGCCACATGAAGGATAAGCCACAGATCTATGTGCACAATGCTTTATCATCCATTTTAAGGGACGCCGATTTTACTAGTTGTCAATGAAAAGATCCATGTGTCAACATAGTCAAACACCTGCCACCAACATGACATAGCTTTGTTATGGACATCCAAGTGTTGGTCATATATTGGGGCAATTTTTCCAATGGGGAAAATGAACTAACAGGCATACTTTCAAATGCTCTCTTTATTGAGTATCCAAGTGTTCTGTTCGAGCAGTGTTAACTCAAGGCATCATAAGAGAAAACCAAACTGATAATATTCAGAGTGATCAGATGCAAGAGAGTACTCAGAAAAGCATTGATGGAAGCCCGAATGTGCCAAGCATCTGGTGCTCTCGAACCTGTGACCAAGTGTCAACGCTAAGCAGCACCTGAAAGCCAAGTATCAGAGGTTAATCTTTTCAAATGTGTTTCACCTGTTGAATTTTTCACAATGTCATTTCACAGATCCTGGAGAAACATAGGGTTATGAAAACCTTATTCCATCAAGCATCCATGACACAATGCTTATTTGATGACAATAGAAAGGAGACTCTGAATATTACTTCTGAAGTTGCCTCTTACAAGTCCTTCATTTTCAATTTCAGTTGGATATCTTAGTGCTATATGTGATGAATAAAAAGGTGAGGATATTAGTTATTTTCGATGTTACTATGAAAAATGTTTATCAGTATGAACATAAATCTTGGTATAATAGCAAATGATGTTGAAAACAGAGAGAATCGTTCTGGATGAGGATGTAGACAGTCAGCCAGGGAGACCTGCTAGGGTGGCAAGAGAGCCCAGATGTGTACCATTTGTTTATCAGGTTCCCCAAGTTCCATTATATCGACCTGACACAATATTTCCTCAATGTGCACCATATGTTGATGCCTATGCTTTGCAAGCATCAAATCCTTATGTCTCTGTATATCAGAGGCAAGCTCTACCGCCTTCAAATCCATCGCCTATGAGAAATGGGCTGGTATCAGATTTTAATTATCGTGGTGTGGATACAGAGCTTGAATATTTACACCATCAGAAAATAAGATAGAAAATTTACCTTGATGAGATCAATAGGGCTTATGTGCTAAGAGAAGGTGACTATGGTGTAGCTGCATTGCGTAGAGATGACTTTACATCTCCACCTAGGTGTTCATATTCTTCACTGATTGGGTCATCTTCACTATATCGATGTTGATTGCAATTTTATGATTTCTGGATGATTTGGTTGCTTACAATTTTAAATTGTTAATCTTTGGAGATATGTTTCATCCTCTGTTTTAGTTTTTCAAGCTACCAGCAAGGTGAAAAAGATCAAGCAAATATCCTATTTTTAGCCAAAAAATTGCATGTCTTCCAAAGTGGCATTTTCGACTTTATCCAACAGCTAATGAAGACATGTGGCAGAGTATTCCCATAATTCCAAGTCAATTCTAGATTGGTTGAGAAGATGATAAGTTGCATATGTGGCAGGAGATCAACCAGTTTTCCAATATTTGCGAATTTTGTGAGAACAAACCATGTGGAAGCATATGAGTACAAGTGAAAGATGAACATGCAGAAAAGTCATATTTAAATTTGTGGGCAATGTTGTTAAATTTGAGCATCGATCTCAGGCACAAGAATAGCAAGCAGATGATCCCATATTTTCCAACAATTTGAGATATCTTGGAAACAATTTAGTTTGTTTTAGATTTTGTTATGATTTTGTTTCCATAAAAATCAGCAAATAGTTATTATTATGAGGCCTATTTAAGAAAAGTTTTGTAATAGAGAATGGAGGCCCGAGAGGGTTCATGATAGATTAGAATGTAGGATTGAGACTCTTTTTCATGATTGTAAAGAAATATTTTTTTCATTTTACACTCAATGTTACAACCCTTTTGATGAGCAGAATTTCTTCTCTAATCTCTTTATTCCTTTTCTTACTTGTAAAACATGTTATCTTTTCGATGTATTGAAATTATCTTGTTATGTTGATAAGGCAATGAAGATTTCACTGATTTCTTTCCCATTCCAAGACTTTCTTTTTAGTACTTTATTCTCTGTTTCTGAATGACATTTAGGATCAAGAATCTTCTTGTGTGGGTGAACAGATTGGGCACTTTCATACTTCTTTATTCTTATGGTTTTATCTACTTTATTAAATTGGATACCATTGACTAACTCAGTGTGATCGAAACTTATTTACAATCTGGAATTAGTATTATCTTTCTTCATTTACTACTGAAACCTCCAACCTTTCAAAAAACCAATATACATTTATCCATAAAAACCATTGTAATGACTAAGACGTGCTAGGCTTGACCCTATAGCAGTATAGGAGAAACTTCTAGCACTAACATCTTTTGGCACCGTTGCTGGAGACGAAGCAATGAAGATATCTTCCCTGGGAGAACGACAATGATCAGATACGCTTCTTGATGGTGAACAAGAAGAGGACATGTGCTTGACTGCAGATCTTTCATAATGGTGAATCCAATGTCTAAAGATTAATAGGCGAATCCATTGGATCCAAGCACGAAATCCATTTTGGCTCAAGGTTTGATTTTTGTGATTTTTCAGATGTCATTGGTTTTCCAAACCCAATTCTTAGCAGAGTTGAATGGGAAGGTACTCTTCCTACATTTAAAGATAAAGATTGGGAGGTTCCGGCCGAACACTTGCTAGATTTCCATGAGTTTATTCGTGAATGTTAGATCGTGCATGAAGATGTTAAGATCAAGATTTTCAGATACTCGTTGAAGGGAGCAACCCTCAATTGGTGCAGATCTCTTCCAGTTTCAAGTATTAACTCGTTGGAAAATTTTCATAATGCTTTCAATATATTTTGTAAAGGAAAATTTTCAGCTGAAAGTCTTTTTGAAAATTGTTGTGATATATTTGAGAAGCATATTCAGTAGAAAGAAAAATTTTCTTCTGATGGTAAGGATGAAAATTATGTTGTTGAGAAATATCATCAAGATTCAATTGATGATAGGGACAAAGATTGCATAGTTGTAGATGCATTTGATCTCATCTCTGATGCACACGCTGTTTTTTATTTGAATGAAAAATTTCTTGTTTATGATGCGTATAAAGAACAAGTATTTCCTCAACATATTATTGGTAAATATGATACACATAACAGTATTGATGAAGGCTATCAACAACCTATTATCTTTATGGTGACAGAAGCTGAGTAGCAACAAATTTATGAAAACAGCCTACACATTAGTCATGAACAGTTGGAACCAATATATGGCAGTATCGAGTAGCAAGCAGAGGTAACCATTTTCAGTTATCAATCTACTTATTTCTATGATCCGGTAACCATTTATATGGATTTATGTTTCTTAGAAGATTTCAGCCTCGATATTTTTGGAATTAAATCAGATGAGGGTTGTAGGTATGTGTTACAAATTAAGATTCCATTACACATAAAGAATTCTTCTCTGATTTCTATCTGCGTTGAAAGAGCTTTGGTAAATGGTTTGATGTTATCATGGCTTCATTGGAAGCATGATGTCACATGATGAGCTAGTTTTTACTGGTTAGAAGTAGGAATAGATAGAAGAATAAGCTCACCATCAAGTATGAGATTATTTTCAGTCAGTTAAT
Source organism: Picea glauca (assembly GCA_000966675.3). Taxonomy (NCBI): domain Eukaryota; kingdom Viridiplantae; phylum Streptophyta; class Pinopsida; order Pinales; family Pinaceae; genus Picea; species Picea glauca. Next base: position 118,823 of record JZKD02S0619192.1, read on the forward strand.
TTTCAGCAGAAAATTTGTTTCAGTTTTGAAATAAAGACTCCATGCCCAATGCATATAAAGCACTATTGATAGGGGTAGTTTTGGCTTCAAATGAGGAGAAAAGTTGCAGAAGTTTGGGCCAGATTTGAATGATATTGACTGACTCCATAACCCAATGGACTACACATAACATAAATGTGGATGTTTGCATAGCAAGGGTTTGTAGGTTGCGTTGCACAGATGGATAGAAAGGAAAGGCACATTGGTCTGCTTGTTCTTGGCAGCTTGCAGGGAGCATTTCATCCCCAAAAGGAGCCAATGTTAGTATCCAGATACTAAATATTCAATTTTCTCCTCCCTGCAGGAATGGGGTTATTACTGTAGCACTAAAAGGTGTTGTTCCAAAGCACTGGTATTGCATATGCTAGAAATAGTGTTGAGCTTTTAACTCGCCTCATTAGAGGAGGTACATGAAGGTTGGAAGTTCTTATTCCATACACCGTTGATGTATGGCTATGATTCCTTGATTGAGATAATTTGGCCTTTAAAGGATAATTTTTATTAAAGGTTTTCCAAATTGTTTTTTGGGTTTCATTGGCCTTTGCGTAGGGTTGGTTTTATTATAAATTTCACCAAACTTTGGTTGCGCTAGAAGGAAAATCTCTAGTCCTCGAAACCACACACCTGTAGACATACAAGACATGAGTTAGTAAACACATGCCACACAATTCAAGCAAAAGCCTAGCGCTAAGCATTAAGCCACATGAAGGATAAGCCACAGATCTATGTGCACAACGCTTTATCATCCATTTTGAGGGATGTCGATTTTACCAGTTGTCAATGAAAAGATCCATGTGTTAACAAAGTCAAACACGTACCACCAACATGACATAGATTTGTTCTGTACATATAAGTGTTGGTCATATGTTGGGGCGATTTTTCTGATGCAGAAAAGGAATTAATAGGCATACTTTTGAATGCTCTATTTCTTGAGTATCCAAGTATTCTGTTCGAGCAGTGTTAACTCAAGGCATCATAAGAGAAAACCAAGACGATAATATTCAGAGTGATCATATGAAAGCGAGTACTTAGAAAAGCGTTGATGGGAGCCCGAAGATGCCAAGCATCTGGTGATCTCGAACCTGTGACCAAGTGTCAACGCTAAGCAGCACCTGAAAGCCAAGTATCTGAGGTTAATCTTTTCAATTGCATTTCACCTGTTCATTTTTCACAATGTCATTTCATAGATCCTGGAGAAAGATAGGGTTATGAAAACCTTATTCCATCAAGCATTCATGACACAGTGCTTATTTGATGAAAATGAGAAGGAGACTCTGAATATTACTTCCGAAGTTGCCTCTTACAAGTCCTTCATTTGCAATTTCAGTTGGATATCTCAGTGCTATCTATGATGAATAAAAAGGTGAGGATATTAGTTCTTTTCGATGCTACTATGAAAAAGGTTTATCATTTTGAGCATGAATCTTGGTATAATAACAAATGATGTTGAAAACAGGGAAAATCATTCTGTATGAGGATGTAGATAGTCGACCAGGGAGACCTGCTAGGGTTGCAAGAGAGCCCAGACGTGTACCATTTGTTGATTAGGATCCCCAAGTTCCATTATATTGACCTGACATAGTATTTCCTCAGTGTGCACCATATGTTGATGCCTATACTTTGCAGGCATTAGATCCTTATGTCTTTGTGTATCAGAGGCAGGCTCTACTGCCTTTAGATCCATTGCCTGTGAGAAATGGGCTGGTATCGGATTTTGATTATCGTGGTGTGGATCCAGGGCTTGAATATTTACACTGTTAGGGAATAAGAGAACAAATTTACCTTGATGAGATCAATAGGGCTTATGTGCCAAAAGAATCTTTCTATGGTGAAGCTGCACTGCATAGATCCGACTTTAGATCTCCACCTGGGTGTTCATATTCTTCACTGATTGGGTCATCTTCACTGTATTGATTCTGATTGAAATTTTATGATTTCTGGATGATTTGGTTGCTTACAATTTTAAATTATTAATCTTTGGAGATTTGTTTCATGTTTTGTTTCAGTTTTTCAAGTTGCTAGCAAGGTGAAAGAGATCAAGCAAATCTCCTATTTTTAGCCAAAAAACTGATTGTCTGCCAAAGTGGCATTTTCGACTTTATCCAACAACTAATGAAGACATGTGGCAGAGTATTCCCATAATTCCAAGTCAATTCCAGATTTGTTGAGAAGAGGATAAATTGCATATGTGGCAGGGGATCAACTAGTTTTCCAATATTTTTGAATTTTGTGAGAACAAAGCATGAGGAAGCATCCGAGTACAAGTGAAAGATGAACATGTGGAAAATTCATATTTAAATTTGTTGGAACTTTTGTTAAAGTTGAGCATTGATCCGAGGCACAAGAATAGCAAGCAGAGGATCCCAGATTTTCCAACAATTTGAGATATCTTGGAAACAATTTAGTTTGTTTTAGATTTTGTTTCCATAAAAATCAGCAAACAATTATCATTATGAGGCCTATTTAAGCAAAGTTTTGTAATAGAGAATGGAATCTCGAGAGGGTTCATGATAGATTAGAATGGAGGACTGAGACTCTTTTTCATGATTGTCAAGCAGGAATTTTTTTATTTTACACTCAATGCTACAACCCTTTTGATGAGAAGACTTTCTCCTCTAATCTATTTCTTCCTTTTCTTACTTGTAAAACATGTTATATTTTCAATGCATTGAAATTATCTTGTTATGTTGATAAGGCAGTGAAGATTTCACTGATTTCTTTACCATTCCAAGACTCTTTTTTCAGTACCTTATTCTTTGTTTCTGAATGACATTTAGGATCAAGAATCTTCCTGTGTGGGTGAACATATTGGGCACTTGCATACTTCTTTATTCTTATGGTTTTATCTGCTTTGTTAAATTGGATACCATTGACTAAGTGAGTGTGATCAGAACTTATTTACAATCTGGAATTAGTATTATCTTTCTTCATTTATTGCTAAAACCTCCAACCTTTCAAAAAACAAATATACATTTATCCATAAAAAACCATTGTAATAACTAATACATGCTAGGATTGACCCTATAATAGTCTAGGAGAAACTTATAGCACTAACATGACCTTCCGTGAAATTTCTTTCAACCTCACTGAAAGAATCAACGCACTCAACAATAAATTCAATTATATACCCTTCCTTCACTGGATAAAACCAAAATTCTATGGCCCGAGTCCACTTGTTTTACCAATTCTGTCAACCTATCGATCATGAATTGATCCTAGACCAATGGTACTTGTGGCCTCAAAGAAATATTAGTAGCAATTCGCTTCTTCAACCATTCATACAATAGATAGGTAAATTCAACAAAGAAAAGTTCATGCATATCGGAGTAGAGATACATGTCCTTCAACCATTGCTTCACATTGGTATTTATACCTTGAGTTTCCTATTGAGAAAACTCATCTTCTTTTGCAGTCAACCAATCTTGAATTTCTTCTCGAGATGGATGCCACCTCATTCTTTTCCTTCATCATTCAATATAAAATCTTTAGGTCTTGGAAACAAAACCTTTTTTTGGCTCATTCATGCTTGTACATGTCCTTCTTAATGCTTGGGGGTTGAAGACCCAAGGTTCATTCATAGTTGACCAACAAAAAATCCAAGGCATCGACATATCAATCCTCAAACAAAGATTGAAGAAGGTCTCACCTAAGATGCTATGAGGATCACATAGACCATCTAGTATTATTTTGATGATGAAGGAATAATTACACATAAATCCATATAGGTTGGAATTCATACAATTCATTGAAAACTATTTAACAACTAGCAATATATAGCAACAACACACATATTCAATTGACACATGATCAACACATCATAAGACTAGAATCAATATAGCTTTATTATCTTCATTCAACCATCACAAACATACATTAAGCAACTCATAAATTGACATCAACAAAGGATTTCTCTCTTATACATTTTCCGAGTGTTACATTACATAGTGCCATGTACTTTCCTTCAGAATCTATAGATATGACATAATCAGACTTACAATCAGAGACATTATAAAACATCGACTCATAGAGAGCTAAAGAACATTGACTAAAAACAACAACAATAGCCTCAATCCTCAACCAACAACCAACTGAATAACTCTCTTTCTGTTTTCATTTCTCCCTTTTATATACTTATCAGCTCTGGTGCTTTGCCACTTTCATGTCTGACCCACTTGCTCCTCTGACTACCAGTCCTGACACTTCTATCACCCACATGTATTCCACATAGCCTCTTTGGAATCGTCGCAATCTAAAATACCTTTCCAATGCATCATATTACTACTCCACATTCCCTCATGCTGTCTGCATTAATAATTTAGGGAGATTTCCAAAATATTATTTTCTTGATTCCGAAGTACATGCAATGTCTTCTTTATTTCTAGCATGCATCACAAAACTTAGACCAACATGCATTGGTAGAATTTGAACTGATGTATGTTAACAAAACTTTATCTAGTGCGAGAACCTCCTATCACCCCTCACATAGTTGCTTGAGTGTGTGGAAAACTGAAATAGGAACACACAACTTTGTTTGTGTGCTATGTGCGATATTTACCCAAAAATTTGGGTTCCAACATCCACATGAGGCTTATTTATGTAGTGGAATCATGTGGAAAAAGTCATGGAAGAATATTGATACATGTTCACCTCACCAACCGAGGTGTCTATGCATTGTCAGGTCAATAATTCTAATCAATATGATCCCTGGCGCACCTTTACCTAATGGGCCAGTATATCGATGCTATCTCCTGGAAAATGGGAAAATCAAGCACCAAATTCAACATATGCTCCAAAAAGGGCACATTTGACCAATATCCTCACCCCACGGAAGCCCAATCGTGCTCATCCAAAATAAAGACAAGACCTGGTGACTCTGTATTGATTACAGAGCTCTAAACAAAATCACAGTCAGAAAGCGGTACCTAATTCCCTAAATTGGCGACCTTCTTGAACCAACTCAAGGGAGCCAAGAACTTTAGTAAGATTGATATGAAGTCCGGTTATCACCATGTCCTAATAGAACCAACTAATGTATGGAAGACTAATTTCAAGTCTAAATAAGGTCTTTTAAAGTGGTTGGTCATGCCATTTGGCTTGACGAATGCCCCAACAACTTTCACGAGGTTGATGCATGACATATTGCAACCTTTCACCAATTCCTTTGTGGTTTTATATCTATATGCATCCTCATATTCACCAAGAGTTGGGAAGAACACTTGAAGCATATGTTGGTTTCATATTTTGTCATAAAAATTGTCATGCACACCCTCTTTTTACCATTCCTTCCCTCCATTTTTGGCATTTTTGTACCTATTTTCACTAAAACTAGGATCAATAAAGGATGAAAAAGGTAATTGTTAGTTTTCTTCTATTTTTTATTTAATAAGAAAAAATGTCATTTTTTTGTGTTTTTATCACCATTATTACCGGAAATGATTTTTTCCATTAATTGCTCTGAGCTTAGCATATTTGCAGCTCGAATCGGAGAAAAAGGGCATATGGGTTTTGTTCCTAGCATTCACACCATGGATCATGGGAAACAAATTAGAAGTCACTAGTCAACACTTGGTCAACACACTCCTTACATAATGAAGATATATGACAACAAGAACAAGATTCGATTTTCTTCATGATTCTTTGGAGAAAATCACTCATCTGAAAATCGATCCAGCATTCATAGAAGGTCGTTCAGATTTGTTATCTATCGAGATATTTTCTAGGATAGAGCAGTTATGTTTGTTATGTATAAATATGCCAAAACTTCAAGGCATTGGGAGAAATCAAATTTGGAAACTTATGAACCCATTCTAGCTGAATTTATTAATACAAAAATCTGGTTTTCTTCATTTAATTTGTTGATTATGTGCATGAGCCAAAGCTTGGAAGGGCCCCCTTGCAATGGTTTGTTTCATAGTTGTACATTTTTGTACATAGGTTTTGTTTTCTACTTCTTCATTAGTTGTTTGCTGGTAAATATTCCATTGTCTTTATTTATTTTTAACAATTATTTCATTTTCAGTTTTAAACTTTAGAGGTTTCTCTTTTGAAAATTGCATTTGAATGTAGCTTAAACTTTCTCTTGAATCTAAAATTTTCATAAGTCAATAAGAGTATTGTTGTAAAAGTCATGTCTGTCATGAAAAATTTCTTTTTATATCCTATTTCCCCACCAGTGAATACTATGACAAATTTGGACTGAAGAGATTAGAATTATGTTTTCATTTTTCCTTCATAATTTATGAAACTCACAGCTAAAACAAAGTATTATTGCA
>JZKD02S0619192.1:125143-144074 GCA_000966675.3 Picea glauca
CCCCCTTTTTTTTTAATGTTGGAGGGGTTAGGTTATTTATTTATTTGTCTCTTTTTGGATCAATATACACTCCTTTTCTTACAAAATATCCTAACAACTTTCCTTATGTTATAGAAAATAAACATTTTTTGGGATTCAATGATATTCCATATATTCTACATCTTTTAAAAGCTTGTCTAAGATGCTTGATATGTATTTCTATCAATTTTGAATAGACTGTCAGGTCATCCTGGTAATCAACCATAATTTTTCCAATGAGGTCTTTGAAGGTGTGATCCATTTCTCTCTAGAATGTTGCACCTATTTTTTTCAATCTGAATGGAATTCTAACACAAGCGTAATTCCCCTATAATGTTACCAATATTTTTTTTGGTCTATCTTGTTCTTCTACAAGGACTTGGTTATATATTGAAAACCCATCTAAAATAGACATTAATGCAAACCAATGACTTGTTGAAGAAGCATTTCCATATTAGGTAGTGGGTAATTGTCTTTTATTCTCACTCGAGTAAGCTCTCTAAAACCAATAGCAAGAAATATTTCACCACTCTTCTTTCTTACCACCACGAGATTTGAAAGGCATTCAAATTACTAATAAGGAAATTATACGGGGCTTTTTTAGTTTCTCATTTTCTATCTTCACTAGAGGTTTTATCTTGGGATTTGTCATCCTTATTTTTTGTTTAAACGGTTCACTCCCTCTTTCAAAGGTATGATGTGCTAAAATATTGACTTATTATACTCTTTCAATTCATCATAAATCCATGCAAAGGTCTCTTGAAATTATTTGAAAAGATGGGTGTATTGATCAATCTATTTACTAGTGCAAATGGTACCCAAATTTATGTCTTTTGGAGAATCAAGAGTGCCAATATTTATCTTTTTTATTTCCAAGGACTTCCTGACATATGGTTCTTCAAATGGACCTGGAATATTTGTTTAGTTGTCTCTTGTGAAAAGGGATTCCAAACTGACGCAACTTTTGAAATAAATTTGAATATTCTGATCGTGCACCTCCTTCTGAGGATTTTTATCTTCTTTTGGATCGTTAGAATTCATGGGGTCATCATCAACGAGAAAATTTACAACATGATCATAATTTTCAAATACTTGTAAATATTATTGGTTATCTGGTATTGAAGTTCGAAATATTGTCTTTACATGAAAAGTGATTTGACCTTGAAAATATTCTATATTGAAAAGAGATGTAGCCACTGCCAATGATTCTACCTTTTGATTGTATTTTATATGGATATAAGATATATTGAAAGAATTGAAGGAACACATGAGTTCATAAAATCTTCTTGCATAGTTTTTTAGTTTTTCCTTCTTGATTTTGTATTTATTTGTGATATGATTAATAATCAACTCTGAATCATCGGTGACTACCGAATTCTCAACTTTCATTTGTAAGGAAAGAATAATCCATTTAATTAATGCCTCATATTCTACCTCGTTATCAGTACATGGAAACTACAATTTGATTGCATGTGGGTACATAACAGATTGAAGGATTTTAAAAATGATTCCTGCTCCATTTCCAAACTTGAAACATGAACCGTTGAATGACATCTTCTAGAAACCATAAAAATAATTTTCTTTACCTTTTTCAGGAGGGTTGATTTGATTAGGACTAAGGACAACATAATTTTCAATTCCTGCATCAACATAATTCTTCATTACTTTGTTGTTCTTCTTCTTGAATAATTTTAGCTTCCTAGTTTCTCGAGGGACTCTAACCATCATTCCAAATTTGTTAGGAAACATCATACAACTCCCATCATTCATAATATATCCTCCAATCATAGAACTCCAACCTCTTCCTAAAACAACACCATATGTAGAAGGTAAATCTATAACAACAATAATAAATATTGTAGTGATATGAGGAGTTGCATTGTAACTTACCCAACCACTAGGCTGGGCCACGCTACCCTAAAATTCTCTCTAATAATTCTATGAAGATAACTTGTAACATATCCAATACAAAAAAAACCAAAAACATATGTCTGGATACTGATCTGAAATGTACCCATTTCTCGGGTACTTCCAAATTCACCCTCTTAGACTGATTACAAATTTATATTCCATTCTTTAAAATAAAGAAACATGGATTAAACACATGCAATTAAAAATAACATATGAAACCTTCCAAGAAATGAACAATGTACCATGCATGAAAAATAACCAACATGCACACAAAAACACATCTCAAAGATAAATAAATACAGAACGAAATATACATTATACATAAAACACATAGAGAACTTATCTTTCCAAGTAAACGTTCACCAACTAGATGCAAAACAAGGACGCTCCTACCAACCATAGGCACTATTGTTCATTTACTCTCAACAAAATTTTCACCCCCAAGCTAGGGCTATGAATCCACAAGGACAGGTCCTAAGCCAAATCTAAAAACAAGCCAATTAGCTAACGAGCTCTCATGTTTTCCCAACCACACAAAAATCCTAATTTCCATCTCTCTTCCCCTACAACCTGCACAACCCAAATAAATGAACCCCTTTCTTCCATGCAGTCCCTTAGGTTGTTCCATTTATCTCTAGGGATCTAGTGCTACTGGTCAGAAAATATCCATGCTGGAAAATCCAAGGATTCTTAGTTATGGATAGTTCTTTCATAACTATGATCAATATTATGCACACAGGAATTCATTCTCTCTTAGAATGATCAATAATTCCTCAAAACCATCTAGCCATGGATCTCTACCTTCAATGATTTGTTTCCATGCCCATACCAAGAGCACATGAATAATAAATAGTGAAGGATTGATCAACAATGAATGAATAACCAAAGGAAAGAATGTAAGAGTGTAAAATTGACCCCCCCCAAACAACCCAAATAGGGGTTTATGTGTGTGTGTGTGTGTGTGTGTGTGTGTGTGTGCACAAATTTTTGTATCTCACTGCAGGCTGCGACCTTTCTTGTGTCAATGGAATATATGCTTTCCCCAACTTCATAATACTCAGTACATCCCATTCACAATGCCTCCATAACTTATAAAGGTGTGATTGTTATTGGTTCTTGTATTTGAGTCATAAAATATTTTTAAAATGGTTTCTCTTTGTTGGGGTATTTTACCACCTCCATGAAATGAAACATAATTCCGAGCTTGGTTAGGTCATCAATCACATTATAACTCATATGTTCTAGAGTTTTTTCCTAGCTAGCAACTATTTGTTTCTTTTATATTTCTGTAGTGTTTTATTTTATCTTTTCTTTCTCAGGTGTTTCTTTTTCTTTGAAATTATTCACTTGTGCCCTTGTTTGGAAAACATTATCTTGTGAAATATTAGGATCTTCTTTTTCATAAAAAACATAAAAGGATGATGTTCCTTCATCCATATGTACTAACTCTAAAATTTCATCTTGAGTGATATCTATCTCTCGATTATTGTTGTCAAAACTTTCTTCCTCAACAATCTCTTCCAATATCATAGCATTGGGATTTAAAATTCTTTGTGCTCTAGGCCTATTCTCTTCATTTATTTCATTTCTTACTCTTTGATCTTGTGCTAGAACTCTTACTTTTTTATTTGTAGGGAAATGTTTTTTACCCATTTTCAACCTTGTGAGATTATTATGGATCTATCTAATATTTCTATTCTTTTGAGTAATTTCTATTCTTTGTCTAGTCTTCTGAGTAACCACTGGATCATTCTTAACATTAGGGGGAATCCCTTGGAGGATTCCTTCACCAGTTCATTGATTTTGAATATTTCTTGAGGTAGATGGTCCTTGATGTGATATAGATAGAGTGTTCATTTGTCTTTGTACCTTCCTAGGAATGATCTCGGGATCAAAATTGGTCGCTAACACAAATTCTTCCATTTTCGTTTCCTTTTGCATGGCTCCATCTAAATCATTTTGTTTGTGAATACCTAATGGCATAGTTTACATTTTCAGGAATTGAATTCTTATAACAACCCAAAATAATAGGGTCATTTGGTCTCTGTTCTTGTGGAATTTGATTCAAGGTCTTGAAAAATTGCAAATTAAAATCTCTTATTCTTTCTCCCTTTTTAAGATGAATTTGAGTGAACTGAGTGAGAAATGTATGATATGATAAGGGAGGTGAATACATAGTCATGAACATATTCTCTAGGTGATCAAATGATCTAATTGATTGGGTGATCCAAAAATATCCTTAAATGCTTATTAATATTTTAAATACATAAGAAACATCTATTTGACATTCAAAATAAAATGATCGCTTGACTGTATGCAAATTACATGTGAAGTACTTATCTAACCAAATCCACTTTAATGATAAAATGACTTGCAAATAATTGAGCATAATACAAAAACAATAATGAAAATCAAATACACAAGTTTGATAACAGAGTTCATGCAACTTGGGCTACGTCTCCAGGTCCGCTTCCAATCGAGACATTCTTTATTAATGCTCAAATGATTTCATTTTACAATGACCTTTTTAAATGTTTCTTAGATGTAGAAACAGAGCGCACCATTGGATTCCTTGCAAAAAATCATCCAAAATAAATATAAAGTTCTCAAAATTTTGTTAAGGGACCTCTTGGCACACTTTACGGTGTAGCCTTAAAACTTATGTACCCTCGGGCATGAATTACGAGACTAAAATCTGCATAACAATAATGTGTGCAATCCTCAGTCCGTGTGTCCATTAAATAGGGTGCGAGCTCTTAACCACGCTCCAGATTCCATGCGACCCCTTATGTTATGACCCAAGAGGGGCATATATATGGCTAAATGTATATGATATGACCCCAAAGGGGGGCATATAGAGGCCTAAATGTACATGTAATGTGTAAATACATATGTAATAGGGTTGACCTAGTGATAAAGGGGCCTCATGTGCAAGTGTGAATAGCTATATATAAGAGATTATGTATTCATTATTGACAAGTGAATTGTGAAGTATGAATGGTATTGGGTTATTTGGAGGGGGTTCCCCTATTATTTAAGGAGTTATTGTGTAACTTATCTATATTAGAGTTGTGCTCCATGTTGACATTTTGTACATGGTGTGTACTTCTGTAATTTTATGATATTTTGAGTATTTAGATCACAATATTTTAATGTTATGATCCAAATACTCAGAATATCATAAAATTACAATATTATTGATCATGTATTCAATATTACAGAGATCATGTATTCATTATTGATTAATTGAGGTACAAAGATCATGTATCAATATTGATCAAGTGTTCATTATTGATCATGTATTCATTAACAAAAAATGTTGTTAGTGTTAGTTGTTTCATTGAGAGTGACCCCAACGATATGGTGGGAAACCCACGAGGAAGGGATAGAGGATTGGAAACATTGAAAAAGGCTGATGCAAATTAGGTTTGGAACATAGGATAATATGCCCAAGTATATATGCATGATCAATCTAAAATACCATATGGCGTGATGTATGACAACTTGGAAGCACGTGCTGAAGCAGGAATGGGTGCACAGGTTCATACATATGCTAGATATAGTTCCCATGAGTTGGTACTCAGATCTATAAGTGTGTAGGGGAATGATGAATTGAGAGGATCTCATCAAAAACTTAAAGGTAACATTTACTTTTGAAGTTGAGTCACCTTTAGCTGATGCAATATTACAAGTCATCAGAGGATTTTTTTTTATGGTAGAAGCACAAGTAGAATTAGTACCTACATATAGTGTGCATAGAGAGTATGCGACATCTCATGAATTATTGGAATGTTATAACATTACTGAGGATGAAAAAACACGAAGAAGACCCAATAAATGTATAGGTATCATAAATTGAAGGGGAGAACAACATAGTAGGTCCAAAACTTGAATATGATAGATACAAGAAGCCCTTATGAGTGCGAAAAGTGAACATTGGCACAGAGGAGAAGCCAAAGTTAGTTTGCAAACATTGGAGATTACTTGAATGATGAGACCATGGAAAAGATCATAGACTTATTACGCGAGTATCAAGATATTTTTCCAACCACCTTTTCAGAGATGAAGGGGATAGTGAGAATTAGGTGAGATGAAGATTTCACTGAAACTAGATGCTAAACCAGTGAGACAGAGACCTTACAGGTTAAATCCAAAATATAAGGCAAAAGTGAAAGCAAAACTTGATGGGATAATAGAAGTTGGTATAATTGAGCCCATTGAAGAATATGAATGGATAAGTCTGATGGTGCTACAAGATAAGAAGGAAGGGGCATTAGAATTTGTGTAGACTTGATAAAATTGAATGATTCCTTCTTGCATGACCCGTTCTCGACCCCCTTTATAGATGGAGTATTGGAAAATGTAGGAGGAGAGGAGGTCTGTCCGTTCACCGATTTTTTTTTAGGATACCATCAGATAAAAATTGTGCCAGAAGACAGACAAAAGATGAAATTTGTAATGAATGGGGAAGCTACCAATACACAATTATGTTAGTTGGATTAAAAAATGCACCTGATGTATTTTCTAGAGTAGTTGTTGCAACATTTAAGGAGTGTATTAATTAGTTTTTGGAAGTATACCTAGATGATTGGATTTTCTTTATCCTATTGAAAGATCACATAGAAACTCTAAGGTTAATGCTTGATCGATGTAGACAATATTAGATTTCATTAAATTTGAACAAATTTATTTAAGGCGCACTGTTTGGTATATTGTTAGGCCATGTAGTATGCAAGAAAGTTTTGTTAGTTTATCTGACCAATAGAGAAGTAATTGTTAATTTACCACCACCTGAATCAGTGCAAAAGTTGAGAACAACATTGTTCATACAAGTTACTATCAGAAATTTATTAAAGGCTATGCACATATTACAACCCCAATGAGGAAGTTACTAAATAAATACACTAAGTTTCAATGGAGCGAAGACTATCAAAAGGGTCTGGATGTATTGAAACAAAAGTTAATAACTACACCCATTATGATATTCCCATATTGGAAGAAAGAGTTTCATGTCCACGTGGATGCATCGTCAATAAAACTCGGTGCAATATTAGCTTAGCCTGGGGAAGGTGAGTTAGATCATCTGATTTCATTTGCTAGTAGGAAGTTGTTGACTACTGAGAAAAATTACACGACGATAGAAAGGGAAGGCTTGAAACGGGTGTATACTTTACAAAAGTTCAGACATTACTTGTTGGGATCCCACTTCAATATGTATACAAATCATTCTGCACTCAAATATATAGTGAAAAAACCAATATTGGGGGGGAGGATATGCAAATGGTTGTTATTGTTCCAGGAGTATCATTTTGAAGTTATTGTGAATCTAGGAAAACTGAATGTAGGACCAAACCATTTGTCATGAATTCTGATAGGAGAGGATGCAGGTAACCTAGGCGATAGCTTACCAGATGTGCAATTGTTTTTAGTCAAGATGGTAAACAATTAGTTTGCAAAAATTGTCCAATACTTAAGCACAAGAGTGGCTCCATATGATATGACAGTATCCTAGAAGAAACAACTAGTGGTCATATCGGATGATTACCAGTTGATCATAGAAAAATTATATAAGTTAGGCATAGATAAGATACTACGACGATGTGTGCTAGAAAAAGAAAGACCCATGATTTTAGCAGAAACACATGATGGAATTGCAAGAGGACATTACGCAGGAAAGGAAACAACACATAAGATATTGTGTGTAGGGATATGGTGGCCTACCCTCCATAAGGATGTGAAGGAATATTTCCATAGCTAGGACGTTTGTCAGAGAGTAGGAATACCATCATGAAAGGATGAGATTCCCTTAAATCCACAAGTTACCTTACAATCATTTGAAAAATGGGCAATGGATTTTGTCTGACCAATTAAACCACCAACAAGAAGAACAAGATCCATATACATAATTACTGTGACATATTACTTGACAATATGGGCATAAGTAGAACCAATTATAGATTACAACGCGAAGACAACTATGTGATTCTTGTTTGAGAACATAGTTACAAGGTTTGGGTGTCCTAAAATAGTTATGAGTGACCAAGGGACCCACGTTTTGAAAAAAAAAATTGTATCACTAACAAAAGAGTTTCAGATACAACATCAAAAGAGAACTTCATATCACCCACGAGAAAATGGAACAGTGGAGGCCTTCAAAAAGATATTGTAAAATGCATTGACCAAGGTGTGCAACGTAGGGAGATATGACTGGGATTTAAGGATCTCTGCAGTACTCTAGGCTTACAAAAATACAAGCAAGGCATTTAAAGGACATACACCCTTTAAGTTAGCATTAGGTCAAGAAGAAGTCATGCCCATGGAATTTCTTGTACTGAGTCTGTAAATTGCGATGATGACAAACCTTATGGATTATGGAGTAGTAGAAGAAATGCTATCTTAGTTACTAATACTAGAGGAAGATCACTTTATTGAAGGCTTCCATCAGTAATTTTAGAAGGCATGAGAAAAGTCATAGAACAACAGACACATCAATCAAAAAAAGTTCTAGACATGATATCTAGTACTGTTTTACGACAACAAGTTCTTACAACACCCAAGAAATTTTAGGACACACTGACTAGGACCATACATGATCATATATGTGACTGACGCAGGTGTTGTTCAACTAGAGTAGTTGGATGGAAAAGTTGTAGAAGGACTAGTGAAGGGGAGCCGACTAAAACTGTATATGGACGGTTGTCCTTCCACACACTAGAGGAGAAACACATTTTAAAATTGTATCATAGTGTAATATAGGAAGGAAAAGATAGAAAAATAAAGAAAAAACAAGAAAAATAGGAAAAATTGTGAAATGAGTTAACGAAATAAGTCATAATTTGCAGACAAACAAAAAGTTAGGTTAGTAAGTAACGAGGAAGAGCATGAATCTATCATGGATAGGAAAAAGAGTAAATAGAGGACAAAGAAAACAAGATTCCACAGAAGGAAGAGATTGTGCAGAAAGTTGGGACTGCACAAATGACAACTAAGATAATTTAACACACACCATGATGGGACGTGCAATGAAGAGTTATCGTGAAGAAAAACTAGTGGCATCACATAACATTAAATACAAGAGATCTTGAACAATTTCCAAATAGAATGAAGAATTTACCGAAGATACGAAGTGATGGAGCAATAAAATCAAGTAATGAATGACAACAATTGGTGGTTTAGATGGAAAAACTAGGTGTGAAAGGAGACTATAGCTGGAAATGAAGTAGAAATGCATGCAAATGACCAACGAGGCATTATTGTTCACCATAGAGAGCTTAAGATTGCAATGCTGAAGAATCTGAATTTACAGAGACAAAGACTAGAACAAAGTCCTTGAACTAAATAGTAGTTGAAATCAATGTTGTAGAGGAATATGGAACCTAAGGAAGTAACACCATCGGCCTAAGTACCAAAGAAACTGCGCAACTAGCCTGCAACATCACCAGTAGTCAAAGAAACACATGAAGCTTCATCTTCAGACGAATGATTTCCTAGGGATTATATCCCACCAAGAAAGTTGTCAGCGACACACATCCACTTACATAAAGAGGCAAGGTATCCATTAATTGAGCCACCGATCCCGAAAGGATTCATAATAGAAGGGGATATGTTAAGATTGATACCATCTCTGAAATACGTTGATCATGATATCATTGATGAAAAAAAAATTTAGAGCTCATACCCAATAAGTTCCTAATGAAATTTATTAGTTTTGATACCCACATGATCTTCATATAACCACAGGTGTGGGAAAGGGGGTAGCATAAAACATGTATTCTTAACCTGTTCGACATAGTGCATTTTGGACGGAGCCAAGAGATCACCGCTTGCATGAAAATGCTGGTAAGTTATGTGCACAGAGGATATATATGGTTAGACACACTAGTATCCATTGATAATGATTTGATATTACAGGGCTTCCATCGAAGGGGTTGGACCTTGCGTCTGAGTTTTATTATCAGAAGAAGGATAAATGTCTCACTGAGAGCATGAAATAAAAGTTTCACACATTCTGAGGACAACGTGGTCTAGACTTTGCTAGAATAAGTGACCCGACAATAAGTATTGCGAAGAACTAATTATACTGCAAGTTATTAAGGAAATGTAGAAAATATCAGGTCCCAACAATGGCTATAACGGTTGTCGAACAATGTGTAAAGGGTGTCCATATGAACTAGGAAACATTTTTGTTGAACCAATTTTGACTGAATACGAGGAAGCATAGGGAAAGGGAAAAAAATTCCACTACCCTTGGTTATTGATCCTGATCGTGATAACAACCTAGAGAGAGTCGGATGACAATCAATTTTTGAACCTGAAGGAGAAGCCTTTCTTAGCCATGCACTATCAGAACCTTTGGTACACTACACATAAGGTGCACTAGATGGATGCTAATGTCGCATTCTATATCTACAAGGAATTTTTTAGAGATAGCATAGAAAAGACCCCACATATACTACTTCATGTAGTCGAGGAATAAAAGGAAGTGGCACATTTTAAGGCAATGTGACACCCCATGTATGTTCAGGAGAAGAAAGACCCTGACCAACAGTGAAGGGGAGCCATCTGAAACAGTATATGGATGGTTGTCCTTCCATGCACTAGAGGAGAAACACAGTTTAAAATTGTATCATAGTGTAATATAGGAAGGAAAAGATAGAAAAAGAAAGAAAAAGTGGGAAAAACAGGAAAAATTATGAAACACGTTAACAAAAGAAGTCATAAGTTGTGGACAAACAGAAAGTTAAGTTATTAAGTAACAAGGAAGAGCATGAATCTTTTGTGGATAGGAAAAATAGTAAATAGAGGACAAAGAAAACAAGATTCTGCATAAGGAAGAGATTGCACAGAAAGATGGGATTGCGCAAATGACAACTAAGACATTTAACACACACCATGATGGGACATGCAATAAAGAGTTATAGTGACGACAAATTAGTGGTGTCATGTAACAATAAATACAAAATATCTTGAACAATTTCCAAATCGAACAGAGAATTCACTTAAGATACAAAGTGATGGAGCAATAAAATGAAGTAATGAATGAAAACCATTAGTGGATTAGATGGAAACATTAGGCACGAAAGGAGACTACAATTGACAATGAAGTAGAAAAACACGTAAAGGACCAACAAGGGATTATTGTTCGTTGTAGAGATCTTAAGATTGCACTATTGAAGAAGTAGAATTGACAGAGCTAAAGACCAAAACAGAGTTCCTGAACTAACTAGTAGTTTAAATCAGTGTCACAGAGGAAGATGGCACCTAAGGAAGTTGCACCATTGACCTAAGTATTGAAGAAACCACACAACTAGCCTGCAAAGCTGCTAGTAGTTGAAAAAACACATGAAGCTTCATCTTCAGATAGATGATTTCCCAGGGATTATATCCCACTAAGAAATGTTTTAGCGACACACATCCACTTATATAAAGAGGTAGATATCCATTAGTTGAGCCACCGATCCCGGAATACGTCATAATAGAAGGGGATATGTTAGGACTGATACCATCTCTGAAATACGCCAACCATGATATCATTGATGAAAATAAGTTTTTGAAGCTTATATAAAATAAGTTCTTGATAAAATTCATTAGTTTCAAGACCCACATGATCTTCATAGAACCACAGGTGTGGACTAGGGGTTTGTAGAAAACAAGTATTCTTAACCTGTTCGAGATACCTCATTTTGGACAGAGCCCGGAGATCCGCCTGCATGAAAATGTTGGTAATTTGTTTGCACAAAGGATATATGTGGTTAGACATACTAGTATCCATTGATACTGATTTAATAATGCACATTACAGGGATTCCATCGAAGGGACTTCACCCTTTGTATGATTTTTTTGATCATAAGAAGGAGAAATGTCTCACTGAGAGCATGAAAGAAAAGTTTCACACATTCTGAGGACAACATGATATAGACATCGCTAGCATAAGAAACCCAACGATAAGGTTTGCGAATAAATAATTATATTGCAAGTTATTGAGGAAATTCATAAAATATAACGTCCCAACAATGGTTATAGCAGTTGTCGAACAATGTGT
This sequence comes from Picea glauca, assembly GCA_000966675.3. NCBI lineage: Eukaryota > Viridiplantae > Streptophyta > Pinopsida > Pinales > Pinaceae > Picea > Picea glauca. Next base: position 137,115 of record JZKD02S0619192.1, read on the forward strand.
AGAGGGTGTCCAGATGAACTAGGAAACATTTTTGTTGAACCAATTATTGACTGACTGCAAGGAAACACAGGGAAAGGGGACAAAATTACACTACCCTTGGTTATTGATCCTGATCTTGATAACAACCTAGATATATTCAGATGACAGACAATTTTTTTACCTGAAGAGAAGCCTTGCTTAGCCATGTGCTATCATAACCTTTGGTACACTACACATAAGGCACACCAAATGGATTCTAATGTCGCATTATATATCTACAAGGAAGTTAGTAGAGATAGAATAGAAAATACCCCACATATACTACTTCAGGTAGTCGAGGAATACAAGGTAGTGGCACAGTTTAAGGCAGGGTGCCTGATCCAAATTGATCCAAGAAGGACAAATATTCAAAGTTCTCATATTCAAACGCAACTAGTGCCATCGCGTAGTGTTCATCGTGTTGATTCCAGAATTATATTATCTTTCTAAAATGGATTCTGTATGCGAAAGATATCACGCTCTGAAACTTTTCCCAAAAAGGAAAAAAAGTCAAAGTCAAAGTCAACAATTTGTACTATTGATGTCAGAAATAGGTCAGCATGACATGGAAAATGATTTCAGCATGACATCATGATGATGTCAGTATGTTGGCATGGCGGTACTAGAAGCTGACACATGGCTTGCATATTTGGCATTTTCAGGGGCTGATGTGGAAAACACGTGGATTGTATGGACTGACATGTGGTAGTCCGTATGATGATGTGGCCCAGTGAAATCATGACATGTTACTAAAAAAATTGATAGGTGGCTGTGATATGGCAGTGATGTGTCTTCCTCCGGGCATGACACATGTCATACGGTGCTGACTCAACAAGCTGACTAGACCACTGGCTGGACAAGGTGATTGTGTGTTGAGTTGACTCGAATGAGTCATATGTTTCTAGGTGGCCCAATCACAGAGCACCACGTGACACCCTGGATTCGACCAATAAAGCCTGGGTAAAAAACGATTTTGGGCCTCTCGACAACTTGAACCTATGACCTATCCTCCTGCAATGACGTCACCAAAGAATGTTATCCGATCGGGCTACCATATTCCTTGTATATACAAATGACACATATTTTATTTAAGTTGATATGTGTCAGTGTATAAGGATAAGCACACGGTCTACAAGCCTAGGCCATCAACTAAGGTGAATATGACCAGGACTACAATATGACTAGAACCAAAGGCGTAGGTGAGTTTAGGGGTCGACGCTCGGCTACATGGGCACATACGACCAGGGATATGAGAGAAAGGGGCATGAGCCTAATCATTTATCCCTAGAGATGGGCACATGGAACGCTATGCAACCAGGGGCGTGGGAGAATAGGGGATAAAGCTCAATATTTTATGAAAAGTTGTTTTTAAACTTTATAATTAGATTTTTTAAAGATCTTTGGGTTGTTTAAATGGGATTTGACCATGTTTGGAGGATCTGGAGTCCAAATTGAGGCCATATCTTCAGGAGAAGTTGGGATCTGATCCTCAACTCAAATACTATATAAATACAACCTTTGTTCCATGGAAAAAAAGTTTAGAACAACAAAATGATTCCAAGTTTGTAGAGAGTAAGCCATTGTTATGCAGGGAAGCCAAAATAGTAGCAGAGCTTTGGAGGCCATTTCTAGGAGTTCTACTCCACATTTTTCAGTATCGTTTGTTGTGTTGAGTTCATGAGATAGTGAATAACATTTTTATGTCAGTCAGAGAACAAATTGATATAATTATAATGTACTTTTGAAGCATTTAAGAGTAATAAGAAAGCCTCCCCCACTGAAGATAGGCCCAAAGACGTAGGCAACTTTGTCGAACTCCATTAACAAGTTTTGGCGTTATGGTTTGTTGTTATTAATGCTCACTTTCTATTTTGTATTCTTTATGATGGATACAACATTATTTCATTAAATATTCTTCTTCTTCTCTTTAATTTCTAAATGGTAAATCAATTCATGCAAAATACATAATCAAGTTATTTAAAAGATCATTTCGGATCAAGTGGTATCAGAGCAGGTTGAAAGATGGTTTTTTTTTACTATGCATGATCACTAGGGAAAATTTAACTCATGGTGAAGGAGATATTGTAGAAGGAGATCCTAATATTGAATCAAGAAAGACGACATCTCAAAGTGAGAAGATGGCATAAAAAAGGAGTTTCTCAAAACGAAAGCGAGTTTCAAAAACATTTCTTTTCCATGTTGGAGCTGATACAAGTATTGTATGATGATTACTTGGAATGAAAGAGACATTTTTAAGGGGAATCTTCAAATAAATACAAAAGTGAAGAAGGAGAGGACCCTCCAAAACCTCCTCCTTCACCTCCTTCATCTCCATCTTCTTCCTCTTCGTCAAGTACACGTTCAAATACTACTTCTGCAAGAAAAAATTCTCATAACCATACGCATGACATGCCATTACTTAAACTTTATGTGAAATTTGAGTTGCCCATGTATAATGGAGAATTCAATGCTGAAAAGCTTGATAACTAGGTCAGATAGATGGAGGTATATTGTAGTGTGCAATAAAATAATGATGAGAAAACCAATATCAAATTGGAATCGCTTCGTCTTGCTGGAACAACACTCATCTGGTGGCAGAGTAGGTTGCAACATGGTACTTGGAAAATTGGTAATATATTCCCATCATGGAAACATTTTATTTTTGCACTTAGAAAATAGTTCTATCCTTTGGGGTATAAGGAGAAGGCTTTAATTGAATGGGAAAGTCTTAAATTAAGAAAAGAACAATTGGTGCAAGAATACACAGATGATTTTTGTAATATGGATTTGATGTTAAATATTCCATTACGTACACAAGAAACTCTTATGAAGTATATAGGAGGTTTACCTGCACATATTCATAAAACATTGTTTATGTTTGGACATACTAATCTTGATGAGGTTTCTGTTCAAGAGACATATATTGAAGAAGGAAAAATTGGAGTTGGTGTATTAGGGGAATCATCTTCAAAGAAAGAAGGCAAAGGAAAAGGGAATGTGAACAAAGAAAACTCAACTACAGTGAAGGAAGAGAAGCTCTCTTGCAAGCATTGCAAGAAATAAGAGAAAGATGATGAGAATTGCTGGAAATTGCACCCAGAGAAGAGACCAAAGTGGTTCAAACATAGGAAAGGGAGGCTAAAGGTTTCAACAGCAGCACAACCAACAAACTTGGGGTCAAATTCAGGTGATGAGACTAAAATCACAACAGTTGGTTTGTTAGGTAAAACTGGTGATGATTTTGATTCAAGAAGTAAATTATTTCATATAAGGGTCATTATGAAACATACCAAGATCGACATTTTGTCAGATAGTGTATCTCAAACTAACTTAATTTCAGAAGAAGTGGTTAAGCAATTAGGATTAAAAACTAAGATGTATCACAAACCTTATTCATTAAATGGGATAAGCAAAAATCACAAATTTCCCATAACAAAGCAATGTGTCATAAAGTTTGCAATTACATGTAAGTTTGTGGATGAAGTAATATGTGATGTGGTATCGCTAGAAGCATGTAGAATGGTCTTAGGCAGCCCTTATTTATATGATTTCAAAGAAATATTTTTTAGGGAACATAATAAATATCACTTAACTAAATAAGGGACAAAATATGTTGTGCATGCTCATCATATCAAAGGGAATCAATCTCTTTTTACAATGGAACAATTAAAGAAGGCAGCTTATGCAACAAATACACCTATGATTGTACCAGTTGATCTTAGGCATGGAATTAAAATGGTCATAGCATGTAGATCTAGACATACTTTTCTTCAAGATGAGTTTTTGTCATGCTGACCTAAAAAGAAGAACATACATGTTGGTTCATTTAAAATCATGTTTATGATATGGTTATCATTGCTAATTCTTTCTATATGGATGGTAGTGGGTTCAGAAAGATGTGAACAAATGCAAATGGATAACAATATGTGTTCAATTATCATGGTTGTTTTTCAATTGATTATGATGCGACAAGTGCACATGAACAATTTGATAGACAAAGGACATGTGGGGATGCCCATCTTGCACTTGATGTCTGGTTTTTTTTTAGTATGCATGATTACCAAGGAAAATTTAAGTTGTGGTGAAGGATATATTGTAGAAGGAGATCCTGATATTGGATCAAGAAATAAGACATATCAAAGTGAGAATATGGCATCAGAAGGAATTTCTCAAAATGAAATAGAGTTTACAAATTTTTTATTTGCCATGTTGGAGATGGTAAATGTATTGTATGATGATACTTGGAACAAAAGAGACCTATTCAAGGGGAATATTCAAATGAAGACAAAAGTGAAGAAGGAGAGGACCCTACAAAAACTCCTCCTTCACCTCATTCATCTCCATATTCTTCTTCTTCATCAAGTACAAGTTCAAAACCTACTTCTGCAAGAAAACATTCTCATAAACATAAGCGTGACATGCCATTACTTAAACTTGATGTGAAATTCAAATTTCCCATGTGTAATGGAGAATTCAATGCTGAGAAGCTTGATAACTGGGTCAGACAAATGGAGGTATATTGTAGTGTGCAACAAATCGATGATGAGGCAACCAAGATCAAATTGACATCGCTTTGTCTTGATGGCACAAAACTCATCTGGTGGCAGAGTAAGTTGCAACATGGTACTCAAAAAATTGGTAATGTATTCCCATCATGGAAAGATTTTATTTTTGCACTTAGAAAACAGTTCTGTCCTTTGGGGTATAAGGAGAAGGATTTAATTGAATGGCAGAGTCTTAAATTAAGAAAATAACAATCAGTGCAAGAATACATAGATGAATTTCGTAAGATGGATTTTATGTTAAATATTCCATTACATACACAAGAAACTATTATGAAGTATATAGGAGGTTTACTTGCACATATTTGTAATACTATGTTTATGTTTGGAACTACTAATCTTGATGAGGTTTATGTTAAAGCGATGTATATTGAAGCAGGTAAAACTGGAGTTGGTGTATCAGAGGAATCATCTTCAAAGAAAGAAGGAAAAGGAAAAGGGAACTTGAACAAATCAAACTCAACTACAGTGAAGGAAGAGAAGCTCTCTTGCAAGCATTGCAAGAAATAAGGGCACGATGATGAGCATTGTTGGAAATTTCACCCAGAGAAGAGACCAAAGTGGTTCAAAGATAGGAAATGGAGGAATTTTTTTGTAGTAGTAGCACAACCAACAAACTTCGGGTCAGATTCAAGTGATGAGACTAAAATCACAACAGTTGGTTTGTCAGGTAAAATTGATGATGGTTTTGATTCAAGAAGTAAATTGTTTCATATAAGGGTCATTATGAAACATACCAAGATCAAAAATTTGTCATATAGTGGATCTCAAACTAACTTAATTTCAGAAGAAGTGGTTAAGAAATTGGGATTAAAAACTAACATGCATCACAAACCTTATTCACTAAATTGGATAAGAAAAAATCACAAATTTCCCATAACAAAGCAATGTGTCATAAAGTTTTCAATTACATCTAAGTTTTTGGATGAAGTAATATGTGATGTGGTACCTCTAGAAGCATTTGGAATGGTCTTAGGTAGCCCTTATTTATACGATCACAAATAAATATTCTTTAGGGAATAAAATCAATATCACTTAACTAAATAAGGGACAAAATATGTTGTGCATGCTCATCATATCAATGGGAATCAATATGTTTTTAAAATGGAACAATTAAAGAAGGAAAATTGTGCAATAAATACACCTATGATTGTACCAATTGATCTTAATAAAGAAAGTTAAATGGTTGTAGCATGTAGATCTAGCCATACTTTGCTTCAAGATGAGTTTTTTCTTGCAGACCTGAAAAGAAGAACATACATGTTGGTTCATTTCAATCATTTTTCTGATATGGTTATCGCTGCTAATGTTTTCTATATGAATGGTAGTGGGTTTAGAAAGATGTGAACAAATGAAATTGGATAGAAATATGTGTTCATTTATCATGGCTTTTTTGCAATTGACTATGATGCGACAAGTGCATAGGACATATTTGATAGACAAAGGACAAGTGAGGAGGCCTATCCCGCACTTGATGTTTGGTTAATATCCTTTTGGAGGACCAAAAGGTATCAGTGGGGAGGTGTGATCCAAATGGATCCAATCAGGCCAAAAATTCAAATTTCTCGTATTCAGAAGAAACTAGCACCATCATGTCGATTCCGACAATATATTTTTTTTCGAAAATGGACTCTTTATGCAAAAGATATCGTGATCTGACGTTTTTCCCAAACAAGCAAAAATTCAAAGTCAAAGTCAACAATGCATACTATTTACTTTAGCAATACATTAGCATGACGTCATGATGATGTCAGCATGCTGACATGGCAACACCAAAGGCTAACATGTGGCATGCATATTTGGCGTTTTTAGGGGTTGATGTGGAAAACACGTGGACTGTACAGAATGAAATGTGGCAGTCCATACGATGATGTGGCCCAATGACAACACAACACGTGAATAAAAATATTGATAGATGGTTGTGATCTAGCAGTGATGTGTCTTCCTCCGAGCATGACACATGGCGTACGTTGTTGATTTGGCAAGCTGATTGGACCACTGACTAGATAGGGTGACTGTGTGTTGAGTTGGCTTGAGCGTGTCATATGATTCCAAGTGTCCCATTCACAGGGTGCCATGTGGCACCCTAGATCAGACCAATAAGGCTTGGGTCAAATTTGTTTTGGGCCTCCTGGTGACTTGAACCTGTGACCTATCCTCCTGCAATGACTAACCCAAATAACGCTAATCGATCAGGCTACCATGTTGTAAATGTGTTGAAACTGCATAGAATAGATCTATCTAGAAAATACTACATACATTTGCAGAGAGAAATTAAGAAAGAAGAAGCAAGATAGAAAGAATGGAATAATTCTCATTAACCGTATTCCACACTCAAAGAGTGAATAATTTACAATATATATAGAATAAATGAGTAACT
>JZKD02S0619192.1:144124-156748 GCA_000966675.3 Picea glauca
ACAATGCATAAAATAAAAAATGATAAGGAACAAAAGGCAGTTGCTAAGCAACCATGTCCTTCACTCCAAGAAGACCTCGCAACTATGCAAGTTTGTTCTCTTTGAAGATTTTGTTGAAGATGTAGATGTTTGCATGGATCTGATGAAGTATATGCATCATTGATATTTCCACACATATCCACTTTATCTTCTTGTAATGAATAATATTCAAATAAATTTTGGATGAAATTTTGAAAACCGTACGGTCGTGTTAGGGTCCTAACCCGCAGATAGGTAGATCAATATATTTGGATGTAATAAAGGTCAATATTAATAAGTCCTTTCAATAAAATAGAATAAGGCAGATGTAAGAAGACCTAATAGAAGCTTCCACTTCTAGAAGGATCTTCCTCTAGATGCTTCTCTTTATAGACATATTTAGTATAAATAAGGGTCGAGGGTATGAAAACCCTAGCTTGGAGATTATTGTAACAGAGCGCTGCTCGACTAGAGGTTGCCCCCTCGAAGAGGCCCGTGAATATTACTTTCTGAATCAAAGTGTTATTTCTGTTATTGTTCTTATATCATTTTTGTGTTATTGTGGAGATTATGCTGGTTATATTACTATTATTCTGCCATTTCTAGCATTTTATTTCTGTTCTGCATACTACTTTTATATCTGGTATATTACAAGTGGTATCAGAGCACTTTCCTTGGAAGAAATTATGGGAATTTTTTTTCCAGGGTAGAGACGTATTCTGACGTCTTTAAGCCACAGAGACCTGCCGTTAAGTGCATAAACCCATGGTTGAGGGATTCATACACACAGGAAATACAAGTGGTTCTTAAGCACACATCTGTTGGCCACCCCTGTTGGTACCCCTTCGAGTGGTAGCACATCAGACAACACCTGTGTATGGATCGACCTAGATTTCCTGAAAGCCCTCTTTACATAAATTGATCGACCGCCTGAATGCTATAGTGCCACCGAGAACAACACTCGGGAAGATACTCTCTAGTACCTGGGTAGTCGGGTAGTATGGTTAAGGGTATGGTATATCCTCCTTAGTTAGTGCCCTAATATATTGGGCCGAGTACTACTGTTGGACCCCGCACGTATATCAGAGAGCTATAGCACAAGGAAAACCCTTGTCTGTAGAACCCTTGAATACCTAACCTTTGGGGGACAGAAACATAAACACATTAAAACAGACAAGATCTATTGCCGCACAACTGTGTTCGGGTTGCCAAGTAAATACACATTTCTTTCTGGTTAAGCATTTGGATATTTCATCGTTGCAGTATTCTTCATATTGGAGTATAACTCCGCATGTGTAAAAAAAATAAAAAATAAAAAATAAAGTCTGGAATTTTTTTCACCATTATTTGAGACCTATTCCATTGGATTCATCTCTTTGCTCTTATCACATTCATTCATATCATTTTTCGGAAAAAAAATTGACCTTTCCCACCCCCTTTCAGTTCACCCATCCTCATGGCCCATACCCATAGCCAAGACCTAGAAGCTCGCTTCAACACCTTGCAATCTAGTTTCTTTGAGACCCACAAAGAAGTGAAACAACTCAGTGCTACTGTTGTCTCCATTGATTCATCCATCAATACAACCATAAATACAACCATGCAGTCCTCAATGGAGGAAGTCAAACAAGAACTAACCACCCATCTTGAATCTGTCTTTGCATCACTCTGCACCAAACTGAAGATCCCTACAGATGACCCTTTCTCTGATGCACCTCCAAAGACTGAAGGTGAACATTCCTCCCATCCCCATACCTTTCAGCCGCACTTTCAACGTGACCTACGCCTTCCGTGGGTGGATGTGACCAAATTTGATGGCTCAGACCCCACTGGTTAGGTCACCCAAATGGAACATTATTTCTCTTTATACGACATTACAGATGACTTGGCCAAACTCCGGTATGGTGTTCTCCATCTAGATCAAGAACGTTGGCAATGGAGAAAAACTTCCCGTCAAGGGTATATTGCTTGGACCCAATTTGTGATTGAGCTTTATGAATACTTTGACATTGACACCAACCATTTGGGTTATTTAACAAAGTTGAAAAAATCAGGCACAGTAGAAGACTTCATAGCTGCCTTTGAGCCCCTGGCTTTTCAAACAGAGGGCATGACTGATGCTTTCTTTTGAGAGTGTTTTATCAGTGGCCTCAAGGAGGAGATTCGGGCCCATGTTCTCATGGCTTGACCTTCAAGTTGGGTGGAGGCTACTAAAAAATCTAAGGAAACACAACCTATTGTATCCTCTCAAAACTGTAAACCCTCCTTTATCCCTTACCCTAAACCCGTAAATCCCACTAATCCCTCCGCCCCATTAAAGATCCAAAAATTGACCAGGGATGAAATGGATGAATGCCAACTCAAAGGCCTTTGTTATAATTTTGATGAAAAATATTTCCCGGGCCAGAAGCGTAAGGAACAAAAGCTTTTTATGGCCATCTCTGAGGATATTTCGGAAGAGGATGCTGAAACTCCCCTTGTGCCTGAGTCACCTAAAATCACTAACATAACCCCTCCCTCAGACCCTCTCGAAGTGGAACCAATCATTTCCCTCAATGCTCTCACTAGCTTCTCTGCGCCCCAAACCCTCAAGTTAATCTGTTACATCAAGCATCGAAAGGTCATCATTCTGGTTGATAGTGGAAGCACCCATAATTTTATTCATTGCCGCATTTCCCAAGAAACTCATTGCTACATCCATGCCGTCAACAATTTCCAAATCATGATTGCCAATGGTGGTTCCATGAAAAGTGGAGGGCGCTGTGAAAATGTGCGTCTCCAAATCAGTGACTACCACCTAAAATCCCATATGTTTTCTATCAACATGGGAAATTGTGACATTGTGTTGGGTGTAGACTAGCTAAGGACTTTGGGTCCCATTCTCATGGATTTTAAGGCATTAACCATGCAATTCGACCAGGAAGGTCGCCAATATAAATTACAAGGCATCACGACTAGTTCACCTGAGGTCATTAGTTCCCATCACATGGAAAAGCTGCTCAAAAAAGGTCATTCTAGTGTCATTGCCCAACTCCCTGCCATACAAGCAACAGAGACACCCTCGGTGTTGGAGGACCTCCAAGCCCTCTTTTCTAAACACCAAATGGTATTTTCCACTCCCCAAGGACTCCCTCCTTCCCATGGTGTTCATGATCATTCCATTCCCATTGTACCTGGAAGCCTTCCTCCTAATATCCATCCATCTCACCACCCCTTTTCACAAAAAAATGAAATTGAGAAAATGGTCCAGGAACTCCTTATTGTAGGCGTTATCTGCCCTAGTACGAGCCCTTACTCTTTTCCTATAGTCATGATCATGAAGAAAGAAGGTTCTTGGAGAATGTTTCCTAACTTCCGTGCCATCAACAAACTGACCATTAAAGACAAATTCCCCATTCCTGCCATTGATGACCTCCTGGATGAATTGAGTGGCGCCCAATTTTTTACTAAACTTTATCTTTGCTCGGGCTATCACCAGATTCGTATGAAGGAGGCAGACATTCCCAAGATGGCCTTTCGAACTCATGAGGGCCACTATGAGTTTTTAGTCATGCCCTTTGGATTGTGTAATGCCCCCTCCACCTTCCAAAGCCTCATGAATCATGTCTTCCATCCTTTTCTCCATCATTTTGTATTAGTTTTCTTTGATGATATCCTAATCTATAACAAAACTTGGACAGACCATCTTACTCATGTGGATCGAGTTCTCCATCTATTCTCTCAGCACAAAATTTTCCTGAAACATTCTAAATGTGCTTTTGGTGCCTCAGAAGTAGAATAATTGGGTCATCTGGTTGGCAAGGATGGCATTAGGGTGGATCCAAAAAATATTGAAGCTATGAAAGTGTGGCCGCACCCAAAGACTCTCAAAATCTTGCGTGGATTTCTTGGCTTAACAAGGTAATATCACAATCTTGTTAAGAATTATGGAAAGATTGCAACACCTCTGATGACTCTCCTAAAAAAGAACTCTTTCACTTGGACTCCAACCGCTACTCAATATTTTCAAACCTTGAAAATGACCATGTGCACCACTTCGGTTCTGACCCTTCCTGATTTCACAAAGACCTTTGTGTTGGAATTTGATGCCTTAGGGAAAGGAATTGGTGTTGTCCTTATGCAAGAGGGTCAACCTTTGGCTTTCACCAATAGACAACTATCTGAAAGGAATCTGGGCAAACCCATCTATGAAAAGGAAATGTGGGCTATTTTGCATGCCGTTGATCTGTGGTGCCCTTATCTCTTGGGGCAATGTTTCCAAATTAAAACAGACCATCAAAGCCTCAAGTAATTTCTAGAACAACGCATTTCCTCCCAGGAGCAACAAAAATGGGCGACTAAGATCTTTGGATATGATTATGAGATCATTTACAAGAAGGGAAAAAACAATGTGGTGGCGGATGCACTGTCCCGAAAATATGAAGAAGAAGGATCCCTTTTTTCTCTTTCCTTCATTATACCAGATTGGCTCCAAGCTGTGCGCTAAGAATGGCTACAAGATCCCAAAAGTTCGCATATGATCCAACAATTGTAGACCAATGCTCTAGCCCCCCCAGGGTGCTCTTGGCTCCAGGATGAGCTTCAATACAAAGGTCGTTTGTATTTAAGCAAACAATCAAAGATTAAATCCATGGTACTTTCTGAGATTCATGCTACACCGACAGCGGGGCACTACGGGTTCACCAAAACCTATGATAGGGTCAAACATTCCTTCTTCTGGGATGGTATGAAACAAGACATCCGTAATTTTGTCGCTGAATGTGAGGTGTGTCAATGCAACAAGGGAGAAACAGTCAAATCTCTGGGCACACTACAATCGCTTCCGATTCCACCTGCTATTTGGAAGGATATCTCTATGGACCTTATTACCGGCTTACCCAAATCGGTAAATAAATCAGTCATAATGGTGGTTGTGGATTTCCTTTTCAAGTATGCTCATTTCTGTGCTCTTCAACACCCATTTACTGCATCCACGGTGGCTCAAATTTTCATGGACCAGGTCTTCAAGCTTAATGGCATGCCGCACTCTATTGTTTCTGATCGTGACCCAACTTTCACAAGCAATTTTTGGCAATAACTATTTAAGCTACAGGGCACCCAAATGCATCTAAGCACAACTTATCATCCCCAGACTGATGGTCAAATGAAAGTTGTCAACAAGTGTTTGGAAACATATCTAAGGTGTTTTTCCTCTGAAAAGAAAAATCAATGGGCTCAATGGTTACCCCTAGTTGAATGGTGGTACAACACTTCCTACCATACAACTACATGCATGACTCCTTTTGAAGCGGTATATGGACAGAAGCCCCCTTCAGTTCTCTCATACTTACCAGGTACCTTGAAGGTCCAAGCGGTTTACCAAACATTTATAGTTCGAGAGGATATTCTTCGTACCCTCAAAGAGAACTTGGCCATGGCACAAAATTGCATGAATAAACAAGAAGATCAAGGTCACTCTGAACGTCAATTTGCAGAAGGGGATCAAGTGTTTCTGTGACTACAACCATATAAGAAAACTTCCCTCAAGGTCGAGCAGTGTCAGAAGCTAGTACCCAAATTTTATGGTCCTTATACAGTTCTCAAGCGTGTGGTACAAGTCGCCTATCAGTTAGCTCTACCCAGTCAGTCAAAGCTACATCCTATTTTTCATGTTTCATGCTTAAAGAAGGTGATTGGAACTAGGTGCCAAATTCAAACCAACCTTCCCGAGTTAGCTGAAGAAGGATCCATTTGGCTAAAGCTAGAAGCAGTTTTGGACTAGCGTGAGCATCGCTTGCATCAGCAAACCATCAAGGAAGTGCTAGTCCAGTGGAAAGATACAACTCCAGTAGATGCCACTTGGGAACCAACTACCATTCTGCAGCAGTTTCCACATCTCAAGCCTTGAGGACAAGGTTGTTTTTAAGGGGGTGAACATGTTAGGGTCCTAACCCACACATAGGTAGATCAATATATTTGGATGTAATAAAGGTCAATATTAATAAGGCATTTCAATAAAATAGAATAAGGAGGATGTAAGAAGACCTAATAGAAGCTTCCGCTTATAGAAGGATCTTCCTCTAGATGCTTCTCTTGATAGACATATTTAGTATAAATAAAGGTTGAGGGTATGAAAACCCTAGCTTGGAGATTATTATAATAGAGCACTGCTCGACTAGAGGTTTCCCCCTTGAAGAGGCCCGTGAACATTGCTTTCTGAATAAAAGTGTTATTTCCATTGTTGTTCTTATATCATTTCTATGTTATTATGGATATTATGCTGGTTATTTTACTGTTATTCTGCCATTTCTAGCATTTTATTTCTGTTATGCATACTTTTTATATCTAGTATATTACAGGCCATTTCCAGAAAAATGTTGAAATTTTGTTGATTTTAAAACGATCATAAATTCACTTTCCGGACTCCGTTTTGGATGATTTGTTTTTTTAAATTGGATGTTTTCCCGAGAGGAATTCAAATATCCAATTTTTTTCTGCAAATGTTTCTCATAAAATATCAGAATGGTGTCTGATGTGCGCAACTCTCTTTTTATCTCCTGAGATGCATGCATGGTGCATGCAAAAGTGTCTGCAAGTGACTCCTGAGATGCATGCCATATATATTCCACATGAATTTCAGAAAACAAATTTGAAATGGAGTAGACATCATCTTCAATTAATGGAATACAAATTTTTGCAAATACTTTTGTAGAAGACTCTTCATAATAAGAGACTTGATCTTTGGATGGCTTCTCTTATGGCTCTATCTGTTCGACCTCCTGCATGAAATATTCACAATATTATTTATTCCCAAATAGAACCTCCAATCTGGTCCATAATTCATTTGGATTTAATCCTTGTGATTCTTAATATACTTGATGGAAAAGTTCGGGAGAAACAAACATGCCGATACTTCCTATGGCCATATCTTGTCTATTGAGAAAGTCATTTTTCTCATTGATAGAATCAGGCTCTACTTCCATTTCCATGGTTATTTGGTATAAGCCTCTGCATCTAAGATGAATCAAAAATTTTGGCTTCCATTCCAAGTAGTTATGAGGCCTGAGAAGTATTTCCGGTGAATAATCCATCTTTTTGTTGTCTTCAATCTTTTGTACCTGCAAAAAATGATTTGGTGTAGATTTTTCTTAGCAGTCCATCAGCTCTGATACCATGTAAATGTGTTGAACCTGCACATAATAGATCGAGCTAGAAAATACTACACACATTTGCAGAGAGAAATTAAGAAAGAAGAAGCAAGATAGAAAGAATGGAAGGATTCTCATTAGTCGTATTCCACACTCAAAGATTGAATAATTTACAATATATATAGAATAAATGAGTAAATAATGAGCCAAAGTGGTGGTCTATATTGATCTGGACACACACCAACAATTACAAGAGTAAACTGCCACCTAGTCTAGTCTCTCAGGCAGTTATGGGAGTGAACTACCACCTAGTTGAGTTAACTAGTCAAATAGTCTTCAGTTAACTGACTAAACAAAGAGTAGTGAGTTGGTGATGATCCTAATGTTGCATGGTGAAAAAACCAATGCAACATCTAAACTCAACTCAACTAGTCAAACTGAAGTGTCAATTGAAAGAGAATATTCTCCAGGTGGAATATTCTCCTCTAAAATATAGGAGACTAGATAATGACTAATTATGACTAATAAACAAGGAATAAACTTAGGAAAAAAAGGCTTGGGTCAAATTTGTTTTGGTCCACACGGTGACTTGAACCTGTGACCTATCCTCCTGCAATGACTAACCCAAAGAACGCTAATCGATCGGGCTACCATGTTCATTGTCTATAGAATTGACACATATTTTATTTAAGTTGATATGTGTCAGTGTATAAGGATAAGCGCATGGTCGAAGGGGCTAGGTTGCCGACCAAGACACATATGATCAAGACTACAATATGACCATAACCAAAGGCGTGAGTGAGTTTGGGTGCTGGCACTCAACCACATGGGCGCATATGACCAGGGATCTGTGAGAAAGGGGTGCGGGCCTAACCGTTTAGCCGTAGTGCTAAACACATGGCATGCTATATGACCAGGTGCATGGGATAATAGGGGATTAGACCCATTTTTTTATGAAAAAGTGGTTTTTAAACTTTATAATTGGATTTTTTGAAGGTTTTTGGGTTGTTTTAATGGGATTTTGACCATTTTTGGAGGATCTGTAGGCCAAATTGAGGCCAGATCTTGGGGAGAAGTTGGGATATAATCCTCAACTCAAATCCTATATAAATACATTCTTTTTTCCATGGAAAATAAGTTCAAAACAAAAGAATGATTCCATGTTTGTAGAGAGTAAGCTATCGTTATGTAGGGAAGCCAAAAGAGTAGTGTAGCTTTGGAGGCCATTTCTGGGAGTTCTACTCCACCTTTTTCAGTGTCGTATGTTGTGTTGAGTTCTTAAGACAAAGAAGAACATTTTTTTTTTCAGTCAGAGAATAAATTCGTGTAATTTTGATGTACGTTTGAAGCATTGAAGATTAATAATAAATCCCCCCCCACTGAAGACAAGCCCAGAGATGTAGGAAACTTTGTCGAAATCCGTTAACAAGTTTTGGAATTATGGTTTTCTTTTCTTAATTCTCATTTTATGTTCTGTAATATTTATGATGGTTGCAACATTCTTTCATTAAATCTCCTTATTCTTCTCTTTAATTTCTAAATGGTAAATCAACTCATGCAAAATACTTAACCAAGTCATTTAAAAGATAATTTTGGATCAGTTCCAGCACATGTACGTTAAGGAGAATAAATACCCAGACCAATAGTGGCTTCCAACACGATACATAATGACAAAAGAAGATATGGGAAACATCATGGACAGTTGGGATGAGGAGTGGAATATTCCATCTATATAGACAGAGGCATTGGTGTAGCCCAATCCACAAGTATACAATGTCGATGAGGAGGAACATGAAGAAGAGGAGGACCATGAAAACGGGATGGGGGAAAGGATCCATTGCCACTACCAACACCGCATGATGACCACTAGAGAAAAGAGCCAGAGATAGAAAGATCCAGATATCATCATCCTAAGCACAAAGCCATTAACGAATTCATTATTCAGGCACTAACATAGGAATACTTGGAGAAGATCAGTGACCATATACAAGAATTCACCACTGACGACTTTCAATGTGTAGCACAATAGCACAAAGAAATGAACAAACACATGCAGACACATATGGCATAATTGCAACAACTATTAGAAGCCGCAAATATCACTTCAAGGTGACAAATGAAACATGAACCAACAACTAGCACGACCAATACTAGAGAGGTCGGACCGACAATCTCCCAGTCCTTGGAAGTCACAGGGGAGAGAAGGATAATCAAGCTAGCAGTAGGGGAAGTTGAGATCCCCACAATTGAGATGCAAGAGAAGACCAATGCATTAGGTGACATAGATTTAGTGCTATCTCAACTACCAATGGATGTGTTGCAAGAGCTACAGATGGGTGTAACAAAAGAGCTAAACATACAAATCGAGAAGACATTTACTAAGCTAGTAAATATCATATAAGAAAAAGTGGCCTTAGAGACAAAATACAAGAAATTCAAAGAAGAGCGTGATGAGGCTGCACGAAAAGTAGAATGAATACAACATGTATTTGAGTGAGTCTACCAAGAAATCCTAGAAACACATGATGTGAAGGAGGCCCCGGTGGAAGATCAGGTCACTAAGATAAGTAAATCCATTAAGGGCTTCCATGCATGCATAGTGGATCTGGAAGCACATGTAACACCAAGTATGCCACCTGAAGAGAGGGAGGGAAGGAAGAAAACTACGACCATAGCGACCGACAACATAAAAAATCTAGAAGTAGATTGCACACAACTATATATAGAAACTATGGGTGTTTAGACACAATTGAATAAAGACAAGATCCAACAACAGATAATCCAGAGGATTCACACTGCGTAGGGGAAGGTGAAAAAATTACAAGTAGAAATGGGCACATTTCCACCAGGAGAGGTGGTAATTGTGATAAATGAAAACATAAAGTTGTATTTAGAAATGAATTAGATCAGGGTGGACCAATAGAATTGTGCACAACAGATAAAATTTTTTCAAGAAGAAGCATACATAGTGACAATGACCATCAAAGTGACTCAAGGACTCATCAAGAAGGCAACTGAAGAAGGTATCAAGAAGGTGCAAGATCGTGTGACAAACAAAATAGTCGATAAAATTTTGTAGAAGGAACTAGAGGTCAATGGAAAAGCCGCAAAAACAAAGTAATTCTTCGACACATTCATGACACACTGGAAATATGCCTGAGTGGTTTGGGACTAGCCACATGTGAGTGTTGGGGGCCTGTTGGAGAGAAAGTTTGGATAAATTTTTGGATTTGTGCCAAAAGGAAGTAGAAGAGAAAAATGAAACCATAATATGGACCAAAGTGCACGACAGAGTGGATTCCAAGGAGCGCAACAAAAGGATTTGTGATGGTGCAGCGTGCAGAAGGCGAAAAACAGTTATAAATTGTAGGGTTTGGGGACATTTTTTCCACTTTTGTAACGGGTTTTCAGGGACACTTTTTCCACTTTTGTAACCATCCTATCCCTATTGGTATGTATAAATATGTAAGGAAATAGTCTGGAAAGAAATATCTGTGATGGTGCATGTAAGTTGCAAATAATTTTTGGGTGAGGGAGTTGAGTGAGGGAAGAAATCTATAGTATGACTGAGGAGTGAACTCACACTACAACATAATGACTAGGAAGGGTTGGGATGATATTATTGTTGCATATTTTGTAGCAAAATGCGTAGTTGTAAGAAATATATTAATGAATACTATAAGAAGCCATTTGTTGTGGACATAGCCTAAGTTGGGTGAACTACATAAATTTGTGTGTTATGATGTGTTTGCAATATGTGTTGTTTTCTGGGTTATGTTGAATGTATGGATCACATATGATGTTGTAATGTTGCATATATATTATGCTTCATAACAAATTAAATGTTAGCAATGAGAACTGAACATGTAAGTAAAGGGTTTGAATGGTGCCTCACTTCCCCTCAGCACTGCAGAACCTTGGATCCTACAGCCCCTCTAGATGCCTCGGGTGAGACTTCACTTGCTCTGTAGGTGATGTCGAAAAATCTGATATCTAAGGGTTTTGTTGGTATTTTAATGATTAACCTCGGGTGTTCCCCCTACACACCAACACCGATATTTCATAATGATGGATATATCACAACACTTTTCACATTTAATCAGGTTATAACCAGGTTCAGGGTTTCGAGAGAGATTGTCACTGATCATGGAAGTCACTTCTAGAATCACATGATGTATGAATTAGCATCGAAACTGGCTGTTAGGCAGGAGAACTATTCTCCTAAATATCCCTAGGATAATGGTCAAGTCGAAGCCATTAAAAAATATTTAAAAACTATTTTGAAGAAAACCATCAACTCAGCCAAATCAAATTGACATTTGATGTTATATCTGGCCTTATGGGCTTACCGAACCTCTATAAAAATTGCAACTGGATTCTCTCCTTTTCAACTTGTTCATGAGTCGAAGAAATTTTTCCTATTAAATGCAAAATCCCTTCTCTTAAAATTAATGTTGAACTCCTACCAGACACGACTCAACTTGAAGAATGCCTCATTTACTTAGAGCATCTTGATGAATGACGTCAAGACAAGGCCTTAGAAAATGAAGCACATAAGAAACTTTTCAAGTCTCATTACAACAAGTTTGTTCATTCGAGGGTTTTATCTGAAGGAGACCTTGTTTTGGTCTATGACTAAGACAAGGATTCCTTGGGGGTAGGAAAGTTCAACCTTATGTGTCACAATCCATATATCGTATGACATGTGCTGGAAAAAGGGTCTTACGAATTAGCATATTTTGAAGGAACTGTGTTGTCAGAGCCCAGAAATGGGTTCTACATCAAGAAGTACTATGCTTGAGCTCGATGGCCCAAGTATTAGTTCTTTTGTAATTATTGCTTATCTTTTGTATATAGCTTTGTCTATACATTTTTTTATTCCCGTGTCATTGATTTTTGTGCTTCTACTGCATGGAAGATGCCATAGGAGTCATCATTTTATGTCAGATTCATAGATGGTGTCAGTCACCACACACAAAACCTTACTTCCACTGCCTAGGTAATTTATTCTCCTACTAACCAACTAGTCTCCCCTGGAAGTGTTTGTATCGGGGCTACTACTAATAATGTAGCTCAGTATAGTTTTGTGATTGATCTTTTATTAATCGCTTTGTCATATGTCATTCAACACCTTCAAGTTTATTTGTACTCTCAGTTGGTCATGTCACAATTGAGTGATCTATATCATATTCGCATTTCGATCTTGTTACATCGCTTCCTTGGAGTATGTCTTCAGGAACGATATTTTGTCCTTATTACATATATACATGTTCCAAGGAAATTTAATCTAGTAACTGATGCATATGCTAATTACATTATAGATTGGAATTTGTCTCATCAATAACACAAGCACACACAATATACACATGTATATATATATATATATATATATATATATATATATATATATATATATATATATATATATATATATATATATATATATATATATATATATATATATATATATATATATATA
>JZKD02S0619192.1:174261-197698 GCA_000966675.3 Picea glauca
TGTTTCTTTGTCTCTGATAAACAAACACAATGGTTCAAATGGTTACCCTTGGCAGAATGGTGGTATAACACTTCCTTTCATACTGCAACAAAAATGAAACCATTTATGGCACTTTTTGGATACCACCCTCCTTCCATCACTTCTTCTCTAAAAGAAAAATCTAAGGTTCAAGCTGTTGTTCTAGAGTCTGTACTTAAGGCTTAGAAGTACAGTGTCTAGGCATCCGAAAGTGGGTAAAAGGTGTAGAAGAGAGAAACGTCAACCTTCGGCAAAGGTAACTAGGGAAGATTTCTATGTTGGCGTTGTCTAGCTTCCAACTGTTCCTGGATAGTTATATCTTGTTCAATGGATTCCCATGAATGTTCAAGTTCGACTCGGTTAGTAGTTGTTTTAAGAATAGTATCGAAAAGGTTTAAAGTGATGTGTGTTTGATTAGATAATCTGGGTTCGATATTAAGCTGTGTTGGTACAGGGACAGTCATGGAGGAACAATAAAATAACAAAAACTTCAGGGATAAATTAAGTGTTGTCTCAATTTGGTCATATAAAAGAGAATTTATAATTTCGGAAAAGAAACAGAGTGCAAATCAAAGGCTATTTCCCGTAACTGAGTTATATCTTAATAAAATGTATGAGGTGGGAGAAAAACATTTAGCTGTCTATGATGTAAGGCTCCTATCAAGGGAGAATCTCACGTATAAACAGAAGAGGAAAACTGTAAATAAATAACCTGATGTATGCAGAGAATATGTGTAGAATTCTGAAAGTGTGGACTGGTCTTACACCCGCTGATAGCTCGTACAGAGGAAAAACAGTAAACAATTGTAGAAAACCAAAATTCATTCGCTATAGTAGTGGTCATACTAAATTATAACGAAGCATTCATTAGTTAAGAATATTAAATGAAATTAAGTAAGAGATACAAGAAAACGAACTCATAACACAGTCTTGACGGAATTGAGAATCTTCAGATTTGCTTTGTATTAACTCTCAAAATGTAAAAAACTCTGTTACAATCGACACAAAAAGGTCCCTTTTCTTTTCTTTCTGTGGTGTATTTATACAATTTTATAAATAAGATAGAATCTCAATAGTCACAATATTTCAGTTATAACAAGGAGGAGAGAAATCGCTCCATTTATTCTTCTCTGTCTTCACTTGGTGCCAGACGTTTGTCCTCGCACGTGCTCAGTGGAGGTCACACATCTTTCAACCAACTGAGATATCAACCGCGATGGTTCCGCTTGATAGCTGGCTTCAAAGAAGTAACATTATCGGGCTAACTACGGCAGTCGGTTTTCCATCTGTCTATCCATGATGTCGATGGCGCATAATTGGGCGTTGGGTCTAATAATGCATTTGTCTATTTGGACTATGTCCACCATAGTCACCTGGGAAATATCGGTCGAATCTCTCTCCTCTTTTTCCTTCAGATCAAGCGAGATTTTTTCCACATTCATTTGCATCAACATCTCAGCATTACCTCCACTGTCAATTCCTAGCAGATCGTCGTCTATAGAAATAAAGGCCTCTTCTAAGGAATTGGTTATATTTTTGGCTTGCTGCTTGCCTTCGACGATGTTATGCTCCCATTCTTTCAATAGAATGTTTCCTCTGGTTTGCTCTGAAATGGTGAACCTAGGAGTACTTTCCGAAACCCTGTTGTTTGTGGCTATCACCACCTCTTGGAAGGCGACCTGAGCTACTTCGGCTTCCCTTTCTCTAGCAGATAAGTTCTCCGAAACCTGGTTGACTAGAAAACAATTGTCCTAGATCGCTTCTACCTTGGCGAGCAAATTTCGCTGTGCCGCAGAGACTCTGCTATGAATCTCGATCACCTGGGATTTGAATATCTCGATGTTTATCATTTTGTTCTCGGTGATCTCCGCCCTATCCTGTAGTTGTTCAATCAAATCCCTTTGCTAGCTCGCTTGCATCTGACCATCCCGGACCACCAGCTGTGCTTGCTTGAGCTTAGTTTTGAGCAGCTCTATCTCATTTTTATCGGCCAACCTGGCCTACTCTATCCCTACACTCGCTTGGTCTTTAGCAGTCTCTGTTGTTGTGGCTAGTCTGGCTTCAAGGGTCCTGATGAGGCGATTTTTTCTTTTAAGTTGGTTTTTTAAGAGCCCGACTGAAAATTGATTTGCCGAGGCATATGCTCCTAGTGTCCCTGCTATTTCAGTAGCGAATTGCTCATTCATTTTTTCCTTTCCATCATTTATAACTTTATACTTCTTGGTAGTTGACTCTCCTTCCTGGTAGAATTCCCTTTTTACTACTTTCATTCTCTTCTTATCGAAGAAAAATTCATTTGGAGGGAGTTCTTTCACCCTTATGGGCCTCAACTCTTCATTGAATATCCATCCTGCATTGATATTTCCCTGCGTCGACTGCAAGGGGGTAAATGATGTGATAGGTTCTCCGATATGCTTCACATATTTTCTCGGAGTAGCGACCGGACTCTGCTTCTTTGGCAGGTCGAGAGTCTTTATCTCTGCTTCCGGACTCTTAGTTTCCTCCCCCTCGTCCTGGTGTTTTCCTTGATTGGAAGTCGCATCCTTAGCGCCTTTGGCATCCTTCTGTTTCGCCTCCAAAGTACCTGGACCCTCACCTCGCAACACTGCGGGAAGACAACTTCATCGATGTTCCTAGAACTTTAGAACATCGGCTCTTTCCTCGGGTGCTAAAGTTTGTATCTGAGCCAGAATCTCGGCATAGGACCTTGCGCCTCGAAAAATTTCATCCGAGGTTGAATTCTTGTGCTCAAATCTCTTGAGCCCGCAACTGGCCAAATGATTGCTCACGACCCTCTACGGATCATGTTTCTTGTATTCAATGGAGACCAAATTTAGATCTTCCAGGGCTGCTGCCTCGGCTTTGGCATGCCCGAAATCCAGTAAAGAATAAGAATTCAAATGAACAGGAAAAGGTGGCCATACCTTATTCAAGTATCCCTTAAGCTCTTTTCTTATACCATCGATTACTATCTGCCAGGCAACCTCGCGACAAGCTAGCTTGTCGGGAATGAACAATGGCAATGCATGCGGGGGAACATAAGCCCCAAAAACTCTGAGGTACGAAAATTATGCTTCCACATACCAGTCTGTTATGCTGCTCATATTCGTTACTATGTTGTCTGAGATCAGGGGTGGTGGGTGACCAAAAATGGTGACATGCAGGGGCACCATCACCTAGTTAAATATTTCATACACAAAATTTTCCGCTTTGTTTTCCCATAATTTTGCATGATATATGTGTCTGGGTTCATCTTCTGTCGGAGTCCAACTCCATCTCATTAAGGGAAATGGTGTCATACAACAAATTGCATCCATAATGTATGCAAACATGAAGAATGAAGACGCCTTCCCATCCTCTTTATGTGCCCGATACTTTGTGACTCGATTGGTCAAGCTATCGGAAAGCATCTTTGCCCAGTCAAAGGAACTAACTTCGGTGACCCGAAACATTAGAGGCACCCATGGAAGGAAAAAATGCGAGGTGTCCTCTTTCCCATATAACCTGCATGTCATCATGGCTACATATTTGTACTGTGGTTCTAGAGAAGCGATTGAATATATGTTGTGGGTATCAGCTCTGAACTTCGCGGTGTTCGAAACCCAATCATTTATTAAACTGGACATGGTTTTATCATACTGAACGCATTCCTTCTTCTTGAACTCGTCCAAGAATTCAGCACCATATGTGTAGTCGGACTTCATGGGCAACTTATACATGGCTTCCAAGTGTTCCGGTCTGAAAGTCCCGATGGTGACTTTCTGCTCGTTCATGATGGTTCTGGTCGGTATGTCCACATGGTCCAATGCCCATTGGACCATGTCATAATATGGAAGCAGTCATGGCCTGGTTGCTACTCTGTGCATTCCAGATTGGATGACTATTTTGTACTTGGTGGTTATATCATATTTTTCGTTGTCGCTAGAGTCGTCGAAATAGTCCACCAACTCTGCCCGTAGAACATCCGAAATGAATGACCAATTCGGGACCGAATCGATACTTTGAGGTGAAGTATCAACGACATTGTCTGAGCCTTGTCCCAAAACCTCAACATTTGCCTTTGATGCTTTTTGCGGAGCCATGGCTGGAGATTGCATTTTGGCTCTTCTGTGATAGAAATGCGTATACATACAGAAGTCAACTGCTCAGAGATAATGCACTCTACGTAATATGAAATGCATTTGTTATAATGAACCACAACTCTTATATATATTTGAAAACTACCTTTCAGAACAAGTCTGTCAAATCATATTTAGAAATAAATTTTTCCATAAAAATCTGATCTTATATTTATCGATTTACCCTATTTCCTCATTAATGTCATAAATTTTGGCAGTTTTAAAAGTTAGTGGGTGTATAGAAAGAATAAGGCTACCTCGTGAATTGTGCAAGCATCGAAATGTGGGATATTTCTTAATTTAGCTTAATTAATCTGGGTTTACCAACATTAATCAACATTTCGGTACTCGTTATATCGAGGCTTTTATTTTAACACTTTGAATCTCTAACACTCGAGACTGCGAAGCTCGATTTCGGTTAATAAAAGGTAATTGTGATTTGGGGATTGATTAATTTTATAATTATTATATTCTCCATATCGCGAATCGAGGCTTCAAAGATAAGTTTCTGGGAGATTTACATGCCGAGCTGCGAAACCACGAGATCATGATAACATGACTTAATTAAAAGGGAAGATAATCTTGGATTAAGTGATTAATTAATCATGTTATAACTGCATCGTGATTTCGCGAGTCGTGGTTTAGACGGTGTAACTTTCGAAAAGGACAACGCCGAGTGGCGAAACGCCGAGAGAATATTTTACCACGATTAGCTTTTTCCTTTAACCTTGACATGGGTTATTCAAATAAGGACCTCGTGTTCTTGGCTATCGAGGCTATGAAAATAAATTTTCAGGTTTGGCGAACGTTGAGGCGTGAAACCCCGACGACGTTTAATCATGGGCTAGGGAAAACTTTACCCTCGTTACTGTCTTGAGTGAAAAATTAAAACAATTTCACTGTTTCGTGGCTCGGGACGTGTGAACTACATGACTTATAGTATCCAACCTACGAGATCCCGAAGTAGAACAAAAGAGGAAACAATTTTACGAAAGGTAGGACTTGTTTTGAGAGTATAATAATCATCGCTGCTCGCGTGATAAAGTTTCAGAGATCTCGATATCTCAGAGGGAAAATATGAAAACCATCTTTAGATTTTCAAGCATTAAGAATGAAATTTGTGACGGGCTAGAAAAACAAGGGCGGCTCCAACATAGGCTCCAACTAGGGATCCTACCTTCCTGTGAGGCGGGAAGAATAGTAGACCACATGCCAATATTGGGTAAATGGAGTCAAAATCTCAATCAGGGGAAAAGGTTCTTGAGAATAGGGTAACGAAGGGGGAAAGAGACTTCGTTCTTTACCTTGAAAAGATTTTTCAAAATCAGATACTCTTTTTAAACATAGCTGTAGTCCCTTTCACAATTTTCCCTTTCCCGCTACTAAATTCAGGTATGTTTTAAGACAATCGAAACAGTCCTAGGAGACCCAATAGATCTTGCGGCTATCGGCTTGCATCAAAAGAATAAGATTATATGTTTTTAATTTGGGAGTCTCGTCTGAATTTGGGATGTGGATCAGGTTTTAAAAAGAATTGGTTACCAGTGTAGAGTGATATTCATGTATAATATCCTTACAGATATATCAGACATTTCTTCACTGCCAGCGAGCCTGTTCAGTACCCCGGTGAAGTTATCTGGCCCCTTTTTACTGAATTTCCTTTCACCACTTCGGAATATATTTATGCATTTAAATGCTGAGACGAGGGCAATCATTGCTGAATTTCCTTTCATCGTCTCTCGAACTAGGTGGGGGCAATCATTTTTGAATTTCCTTTCACCATCTGTCTTATAATTTTCTTTTTAGAGCACGAAGATGGGGGCAATCAATTTGTATCAGGGCTGATATCTGTGTAATATTTTGCATTATAGGTCTGTCAACTTACTTTGATTACTCGGTACCAACCTTCCCTTGACCTTCGCAACATCTTCGTTCTTGGGGAGAAAAAATGAAAATAACTTTTTAAGGGTATGTTGACGGGCGAAATCGACCGTCCGTCAACTGAGAGAGTGGAACCGGTCCAGGGTTGTATAATAACTCAAGCCGTTTGGAATGAACCACTCTGACGGGTTTAGTGGCTCCGTTAGCCGATCTAAGGTCCTAAGAAAACAAAAAGAAAACTAATCTAAACTAACTAATCTAACTAAAACTAAATAAAACAAACTAAACTAACTAACAATAAATAAAATAAACTAATCTAATAAAAACTAACTATTAAACAAACTAAACTAATCTAACTATACAAACTACTAACTAATACTATACTAACTCTAACTACTAACTAAAATATAACTTATTCACAAAATGTACAATATCTACAATTTACGGATTTAAATAAAACCTGAAAAACTGATTTGCATTCTTCCCTAAGACAGAGAAAGGTATTTTTTGTTGATTTTATAATTTTATGAACAAGAAATAAAACAAAACTAACTAAACTAAAACACTAATCTAAACTACAAATATACCTAAATAAACTATTAATAAATATACTAAACTAATAAATAACAAACTGACCTGGAAACTCTCCAGGTTTGTCCTGTGTATGATGACTGTGCTAGCAGATCGGAGGAAGGAAACTTGCACCGAATAATCCAGAAGCTTCTCGTAAACGATAGCTGCAATGCTCTTTAAGTTTGTTTACAGGACAAACAAGACATAAAAACCACAACAATCATATAATTTATAAATCTTAACAATTAGGTAAACCTGTATGTAAAGACTTATACTAAATAATTCAATTGATGAAGAAGAGAAATCTGTCATTCACAAACCGAATAATTAATTGCTGTGTTTTTTATTAATGAAATAAATCAGACATGGATCATATTAATTAAATCATATCATTTGCAAAAGACAATGATAGGTAAAGTAGTCACTAATCAAATGCAAATTGATAAACATAAACATGAAACAAAAGATTGATATTATGGAAGCGAAAGCTATAGCAGAACATCAACTTCTGTCTCAGTTTGTATTAGAATTCCATGGCCTGGTTCTCCCACAAGTGAGGATGCCCCTTATTACAAAAATAATAAGTATTTATAAGTTTTTCCACAGGGTAAAACCTCCCTGTGGAAGTTATAAAACTGTTTACAAAAATCTGGGAGGATATCCCAATTTTAACTAAACTAGGAAACTATAATAAAACTAAAATATCCAAATATCCCCTAGACTGTCCATCAAATCCCATGCAATTCGAATTCACCTGAAAAGGACCAGAAATGAACAAGTTAGAATGATATTTGTTAAAGAAAATAATGAAAATTTAATTCTATAGACCTAGCTACAGAATCCTCTGATTCTGTAGCTAGTCTAAATAAGACACAGAATCAACATTGAAATTAATTGAAAATCTTTTAAAGATTTCAATTTAATTGACATCCAATAACAATTTGAAAACAAATTATTTAATTTGAGTTTGTTATACCATTCGAAATCAAATAGAATCAAAATCGTTCAACTGAATACAGAGATAGGAGTACTCTGTTTCTTTTACCACAAAGTCGGGTCAACATAATCACAATTGAACAACAGTGTAATCGTTTCACAACAAATCGAATTCATCATAATCAAAACAAAACGCAACAACTGTTACGCTGCCTTGTCAACCGTAAATAAGAATTCGACAAGATAATTCTCAAATCCTCATAACTGTGTTGAGACATCAAACGATTCATGCCACGAATAGATCAATTCAAACTGGCGTGAAAATCAATCCAAATAACATCGTAATAGGATCGATTGATTAACAACATAATTCATAATTTGTTATTGCAAATTGGGCAAACAGGATAGATTTACCTTGATCAAAATCGTTTAGATCACACGAATTATAACTGGGCTTGACCAATTCGTTTTAAAAAATCGAACAGAGCAACAATTACAATCCGAATTCAACTCATTAAAATGATCAAACTAACAGTAATCCAATCAAGCGAATCAATCGGCTGGGTTAAGCATAGTTGTTGTAAATCATAATCATTCCATGATTCAGGCATGAACATTATTCGCGCAGGCTTATAGTGAAAGTATCGTTTTCATGAAAACAGAGTCATCCTTTCCATATTAACATCGAACAGAATTGTATTCACAATTTAGAAAATCATAGGACACAGTATATTAAACGATCGTAACAACCCGACTCACAAAATCGTTTACCAATCACAGCATATGAACCATAACGAAATCAAATCCAATATGATCATATTCTAATTTGAGCATGAAAAACTTATTGTTCAGAGTAGATATCAAACCAATTCAATTGAAAGCAAAACGTCCATTTCATTAACTCAATCAGACACACCAGCAAATCAAATCAAATCCAAATGGAAACCATTCAAATCTAATCAAAATCTATCGATAGCTATACTGGGAATGATAAAATCATATATCAAATCAAAATTTCTTTTTATTCAAAGCAAAACTATATATAGGATGCACACATCATAACAGAGCCATTCAAAATGTAAACAGAGTTGTTCGAAAACAGAATTCAATTCGTTATATCAACCTGTTCACTTACACAACTAAAACGATATTAAAATCATACCTGCACAACGACGAGACGACTTGATCATGCCAATTTAGAGTTGATAACTGCCGTAGCCGATTCAACGTTTTTGAAAAGGATCGAACCTGTTGTCTTCTGTTTCTTATCAGCTGCTTGGAGTTGGTCTCGTTGGTTGGTCAATACCTCAATTCGACTTTCCAGTGATTGGATTTTCGATTGGAGTATGGGAAAATCAATGTAATAACGTTCCAACCATAAATCACATTGGTCACAGGAAGACTGTGTGGGGTTTGAAAAAGCAGGCGAGGGTTTGGACATGTGGCTGAGAGTTTCGTTAGGCAATTTAATACCAGGGTAGCTAGGGTCGTTTTTTAGGCAGGGGGAAGATTTGTTACGAAATCGTAAGGTGGTTCGGGGGATAAACCCTGCGAGTAGGGGTACTCGCTGGCTAAAAATTGTTCCACGTCGGAATCCGAATCTTCACTAAGGACAATAGGTTTTGACTCAGCAGAGGGCTTCGGTTTGTTCCTTGCCATTCTTGAAATGATCCGTGCATTCCTTTTCCCTTTGGCATTAGCAATGGGGTTTTCCTTGAGATTTTTTCTTACAGGCTTCTTAATAGTCTCGGCCTTCTTGGTTCCAATGTCTGGTAAGTCAACAGGAGGGTCGACCGTAGGCTTGGGAGAGGGCAATAAGATATGTAAGGGCACGGGTGGATGAACATAGGTTTCACTCACCACAGGTTTGCCAACCTAGACAGGGTTTGTGTTATCAAAACCATTCCGAGCCATGAAATCTCTCCAACTATCACCGTGCAAACCCAAATGATAAATGATGATGAGTTTAATGAGTCCATGGTGGAACAGGCTACTTTCAGCCTTCTTCCTTTTAAGCTTTTTCGACATTTTATACAAGCTGCGTTGAAAGTAGAAAGGCATGTTTAAAGGATACCCTATAAAAATCATCAGCAAACGCAGGTGGTAGAGGAACACAAGTCCGTATCGACCTTCACAAGTCACAAACTGCTTGACTAGCATTAATAAGTCGTTCCATCGTGGTTTGAGCATAGATATGGGCATACCTCTGTCACAAGAGGTGACTTTGCGCAAGAGAAACAACAATTTCCATGGTAATTCCTCGACCTTACAATTCTTAAACCAACGTTGTCCTGTGGCAGGTAACCCTGTAGCAGAGCTAATAAATTTCTCATCAATTTCCAACTGTATGTCACCCACCTTGGCTCTACAGCCATCAAAAGTCATGGCAAACTGTCGTGCTACACAGATGTTAAAACCCTCGAATCGCTATATGAAAGTGAGCCATCTGATTTCCTCCAAGTCTTTGCGGGAATTGTCAAACATTAACAGAGCCTGGTTTCCATTTGGCTCGATACGCACGACTGGTGCCATGGAGCTGAGAACATGGTAAGCCGAGGGTTTGGATCACAACCACACAGGAGAAGAGCTACCCGAGCTACCAGAGGTAAACGATGAACAAGGGATAGGCATAAATGCCATCGTGCGAAGGTCGTGGAGCTTATCTTTGCCATGCAAAATATTAATTGCCCAAGTACAACCGTCAATTTTCATAGCTGTTCAATCCACTTTTCCATAGTTCAACGATCACATCATTTGGCCGACCAATAAAACAAACGGTGAGTGTATAAACCAACGCGCAATCAACATTGTGCCAAAGTTTTAAACCATCAATAATCAAAACCACAACCAAATGTTTTAACGATGTGCCAATGTATCAACTGATATCAATAGTTTAACCAATGTGTTGATATGTTTTCATATAATCAACATACCAATAGTTATGAAAACATAAACATAGGCATGATATTAAAAGATATAAATGAAAGATTTAACCATAACACCCATGTATCTTAATGAAACCAATGTTCGAGCAGGTCAAATAAAACGTGAATCCAAATACCAATGCATTACAAACTTCAATAAAACCAAATTACCCAATCAAATGAAACATGAGTACTGATCAAAGGATCTTGCCAGCTATATAATGATAAAAGGTAAGCGCAATAGGTATATTGACAAGAAGGATCATGATAGTTCAAATAATGACATTCGATACGACTTCAAAAGATGAATGTTTTCACGCTTACAGTCGTGAAAACAAAACGAAAATAAGCATGCAAAGGCGCAAAGAATAAAAGTGTCGTTCATTTGAAAAATTGTGACGAAAAAATAATGTTTGCAAAACATAGGTGTAGGCAGCTTATAAGGAAATGGAAAAATGTGAATTGGCTGCCAACAGGGTATTCTATTCGAGCAAGCTTCAATCCTCTGATGCCATTGAAAAACCTAGGAAAGTTAGGATCACTCTAAATGTTCCTTCGCTTAGAAGGTGATCGAGTAGTTGTGAAGACCTGCTTTCTTTCCATGATCTGGTTTGAAGCTCACGAGGTTGAAACAATTTTTTTTTATCCCTTCGTATATGAAACAGAAAGATGGTGACTTTTTAAAAGGTAAACCCGAAGATAGAAAGGATGTCAGGCAGTGGTTTACTGACTGAAAATATAGAGGTCAAACAATTCAAAACTGACTCTTGTAGATATTTTCGGGGATAATTTACTTTGATTGACTGTTTTTAGATTGGGTGAATCGTTTAAATTGTCTTAATTTTTTCAAAGATTATCAAACCAAGAAACAACTCTGTTATCTATCAGTTTAGTTGATATTGCAGTTTGAATGGCGTTACCTCAGTTTTCTTTAATAGTAATTTATAACATGTCTTTTGAGAAATCTCATCTTTACCTTTTCATTTCACTTTCTTTGTGCAATATGAAACTACTTTAGGTATCACCTGTTGATGCCGATTTATTTCTGACGCCGATTTTCAGTTTACTTTTCCTGCTTGTGTCATATGTAGCTGGAAACCTGTAAAAGGAAAATACGAATCTTATCCGAAATGTGTCGAAAGTTCATGAACTAAAAAAGAAAATAAAAAGAAATGTTTAAATGAAAATACATATATGTACACAAAATATGTAATTTTTTTTTTTTTTTGACAGGGGCGTTGAGGACTTCTCCATCTATATTTTCCAGTAGGAAAGAATTTTTTCCTTTCGGAGCCGAGACCCTAAATGACCCATACCAGAGGTGGTCAAATTTACCATGCTTCGCTGCTTCTTCCTTTCTTGCATCCCATCTTAGTACTAAATAACCTGGGAGGAATTCCCTGTCCTTTGCCTTGCGGTCGAACAATGCCTTCATGTCATCTTGGTACTTCTGCATCTTTTCATCAACTTCGACTCTATGTTGTTGAACCTCAATCAACTGATTAATTCTCCTGGTTACATGATTGGGTTCTTCATTTTTATCTTTCCATAACTTCATCACTGGCAGCGCTAGGTTTATAGGTAGAACAACATCTATCCCATAGACCATTTGAAAAGGTGAAATTCCGATAGACCTTTTAGTGCTTATGCAGTTTTCCCACAATGCGTATTTTAAGTGCACATGCCAAGACCTTTTATTTTCATCCAATACTTTCTTGATTATATTTACCAGTCTCTTGTTAGATGACTCGGCCAATCCATTCCCCTAGGGGTAATATGCTGTGGAATGGCCAAGAACGATGTTATACTTTTGACAGAAGCTGATCATAGCCATAGATTTAAAGGCCTGGGCATTGTCAGTAACTATCTTTCGGGGACAACCGAATCTTGAAAAAATATTGTCTTCCAAGAAATCAATTACCACCGAGTCTGTTGCCCTTTTGGTTGGAATGGCTTCCACCCACTTAGTAAAATAACCTGTAGCTGTTAAGATCCACTTGTGTTGAGCACTGGAATTGGAATTAATCTCTCCTATGAAGTCTAGACCCCATTGCTGAAATGGGGCTTCAACTTTGACTGGAACTAGAGGTAGTGCCGGGAGCTTCTGTTTACCTGCGAATAGTTGACAAGGGCTGTAGGCACGCACTTTGGCATTGACGTCCGAAAAGAGTTTTGGCTAGTAGTAACCAGCCCTCAAGATCTTGTAAGTTGTAGCTCTCCATGCGTGATGCCCCCCACAGACTCCCTCATGAAATTCATCTATAACCCGTTGAGTTTCCGATTCGAATAAACAAACTAACAGGAAACCGAGTGGATCTTTCCAATATAGCTGACTTTCAGCGATACAATATTTAACTGCATGGAGTTTTAAACTTTTGGATTTGGATGTTGATAGCTCATTTGGGCATTTTAGAGTTAGCATGTATGACACTATGTCTCTGTACCATCCCAATGATAAGAACTTCTCTTCGATCTTGTTTGGACTTGTTTCCTCATTCATCTCGTTTAGGTCTGTGTCTTCGTCGCCTTCCTACAGGCAATTGATATCTAGGGCTATGAAATTTGACCCAGCTAAGAGTTTGGCCAGGCCTTGCCCTTTTATCAATTTGGTCGGTTTGACTTCCAGATAAAATTATTGGATTTTGGCGAGCCATCGCCCTCTTTTTTCGTCGTTGTCTGGCTGTACCAATATATCTTTCACAGAACTGGTAGGCATGTACGCAATTATCTTTGAATGTAGTACATAAGTTCTGAATGCCTTTAATGCTTTTACCATTGCGTATGCCTTTTTTTCTATTATGTCATACTTCAGTTCTGCATCTCTAAGGCTCTTGCTAAAAAATGCGATTGGTTGTTCAAATCCTTCTTCATTCTTTTGTAGGAGCACCGCGGCGATAGTATGTTCAGAGGCAAATGAGAAAATAAGAAAATATTTCAGATAGTCTGGGATTGCTAACACAGGTTCCTCGCTTATGAATTTTTTAATATGTGTGAACGATGCTCTGGCCTCAGTCGTCCAATTTAATCTATTGTCCTTCTTCAACATACCTGTGATCAATTTTACAATCTCAACGAAATTCGGGATAAACCTTCGTAAAAAATTTATTCTTCCTAAGAAAGATTGAATCTCTTTTACATTTATGGGAATATTTATAGTATCTATTGCTTCAATCCTCTTAGGATCAATCCTAATTCCATCCCTAGATACAATATGGCCCAAAAGCTTACCTTCCTGCATGGAGAAATGTGATTTCTTTGGGTTTAAATATAGGCCAAACCTGCAACATTTTTTGAAAGTCTGTTTAAGATGGATCAAGTGTTATTCATCGGTTTTATAGAAAACCGTCAAATCGTCGAGGTAAATGACTATGAACTTGTCCCTTTCTCCTATGAAAGCGATGTCCATAGCGCGTTGTAATGTGGCCCCTGCATTCATCAAACCAAAAGGCATTTTTTCATACATGAACGTACCCCATGGTGTGGTGAAAGAAGTTTTTTCCATGTCTTGTTCATTCATGGCGATTTGATTATAACCAGAGAACCCATCTATCATAGACATTCGATTTGCTCCAACAACGTTTTCTAACACATGGTTCATTTTGGGCAGCGGATAATTGTCCTTGAGAGACGACTTATTTAAGTTTCGAAAATCCACACACAGTCTGATTTCCCCACTTTTTTTCCTGACCGGGACCAGGTTTGCTACCCAGTCCGAGTATCTCAGAGGTACGATTATTTTCACCTCTAAAAGTTTCTTAACTTCTTTTTCGATCACAGGTAACAAAATGGGGTTAATCTGCCTAAGATTTTGCCTAAACAGTTTGACCCCAGGTTTCAAAGGTATCTTGTGATCACTTATGGAAGTGTCATACATTCTTAACTCATCATAAGACCAGGCGAAAACATATTTATACTGTCTAAGTAGGTATTTATACTTAACCTTCACTTCGGGAGGGAGAAACTTGGATATTTTTACCACCTTGGATTCTTTTTCAGTTCCTATATCACAGTCTTCCACTTCTTCTGGTTGGGGATGTAAAGTGGATTTTACAGGTACATCATTTTGATAAAAAATTCTCTCTAAAGGAATCAATCCTTTCGGAATCTCGTTGTTTTTAAGGACCAACATACGATGATCTGCAATTTTTTCTCAGAAGGCTTCAGGATCTTCCCCTTCTTGCATGATCCATATAGGGTCATTTTGATTTTCTTGGTCTGCATGAGTTTCGAAGAATTCACCCACTGCTGCAAGAAATTTCTTAATTTGTTCATCATCCTCAAAGACCTGCCAGTGTCGGATATTGTCTGGTATAGAGGGTTTGTATCTTATTTCAATGTGATACTTCAATTTGAAAGTTGTGGGAGGAGAGAAGGTTGAAGATGATTTTTCCAATGCATCAACATGTAAATTCTCTGCGCAAGGGATAAAGTGGACATTTATGGATGAGAAAAAGTTTTCCATGAGATCCCAAGCACAATTTTTGTATGTTCTTAATATGGGATGCTTGGCTAGGTACTGTCGGTTTATTTGTTTGACTATTAAATCTATGTCACCATATACCTCTAAGTTATGTATATTTAGTTTCTTGGCAGCCTCTAATCCTAAGACCAACGCTTCATATTCAAATATGTTGTTAGTGTAATCTATATCCCACTGAAATCGGTAGGAAAAAGGAACAACAAACTAACCTCCGGGAGCCACTAAAAGCACTCCTGCACCCGCCCCTTCAGAAGATGAAGCACTGTCAAAATACATTTTCCAGACACCGGTGTTACACAGATACTCTATCATGTAACTTGAATCCTCTCGCTCTATATCGTTTTCCTCCAGACAACCATCTCAACCATCATCAAAAGACAAGATACAATTTACCAGATCTTGGTCCGCAATGTAAATAGGGAAATTGTTTGGGTTTTGAGGGTCACTCACTGTATATGCTAATCTCGTTTCTTTGTACAACCGAGTGAACTAACCACCAAACACAGGAATTTTGAAAAATGTCATGTCCAATTGAAGAGAACCCCCCAACTTGGCTCCCCATGACCTAGATAATAGCAATCCATACTTAGGGGGAATATCTGCGATAACCACATCCATAAGGATACTCTTAACCGGGACCTGCACCAGGGTAACTACTAGATATTTTATCATCACCATACACTTAACCCTTCTTGAGTCAAAAGAGTACAGATATCCATAAGGTATGGTGATCTGGAGACCCAACTTGTCCATAATAATCTTAGGCATAACGTTATGGGAGGCTCCGGAGTCTAACATGCAATTATGTAGCAATTGATCATACACATTTAGAGTGATATAAAAGGAAGCAATGGTGTCTTTGGCCCCTTCAAAATGGGGACCAAAGGTGATGTCAGGTTTTTCATCTTTGAGTTTTAAAACATTAGACTGGCTTTCTATCTCAGAGACACCCATCGCTTTGGTAATCTGTTTCCGATAAACGGGGTTTTTTGCTAATTCTACCAAAGGGATTGGTATCTTAATTTTATTTATCTCATTTTCAAAACTGAAAGCTCCGCTCACCTTGTCTGTTTCTTTAGCTGAGACTTTTGAATCCTTCCTTTCCAATTTATTCGTCTGGACCGCTTTATCACTCATGGTCCTGGTTGAAGATGTAATTTTATTTGCTGTTTCGGTTCCTTGTGCTTGGGTTTCAACTTT
Source organism: Picea glauca (assembly GCA_000966675.3). Taxonomy (NCBI): domain Eukaryota; kingdom Viridiplantae; phylum Streptophyta; class Pinopsida; order Pinales; family Pinaceae; genus Picea; species Picea glauca. The sequence goes on from JZKD02S0619192.1 coordinate 190,392, forward strand.
TTCCACTTCGGACTCTTGTGTGCTTACTCCTTTAGTTTTGTTGTTGGGTAATAAGGTATCTTCCGAAGGAGGCTCATAAGATTGACCTCTTTGGAGGATTTTCTTGGTTTGAGTAGTTGAGGTGGGCTTACTCTTAGATCTTAAGTTGTACTTTGGTTGAAACTCAGCCATTATCATCTCAGTTTCTGGTTGAGATTCACAGAGATCGGTGTGATCACCTTCTTCACCCTTATTCGAAATTCATGGCGTGTTTATAGATTTTTCATAGTCTTTTCAAGTCAGATATGGTTGAGTGCAGTGATCATCGAAGTTTGTGACATCATTATCCGAATCTCTGAAGTCTTGAAAATAGTTCGCTCCTATAAAATTTTCATTCTTTAAGGGATCTTGTATTTTTTGATCTTCATTTTTTATCTATCTTTGTTGGTTTGGCGGGTTGGGGTTCCTCTTGAAATCCTTTTTGGGGAAAGATTGGGCTTTGGCCCGTTCAAGCTCCATTCTAGATATTTTATTTGACAGTTCTTTAATCACTCTGGCCATATCGTCCACCCTATCATCTGCGAATCTATTAGACCCTGAAGGACCTACTTGTTCTCTAAAGCGTTTGGTCTCTCGGTTTCTAGTTTCTAATTTAGCTTTAAGATTACTCGAAGCCATCATATTAGACTCTATTTATACCACATCGTCCTGCATTTGGTTTAGGGTGGCTCCCCTTCTTTCTCGCAAAAGGAGTGAAAAATTCGGTTCGAAAGCTCCGACGAAAGTTACTTTGGCCACAGGTTGGGACGGTTTAACCTCGGCTGGGATTTTATTATACAGTTTGTTGAATCTCTGAATAAATTCCATGACTATTTCTAAATTCTTTTTTCTCAAAGACCCAAATTCGGTTAAATAATATAGATGGTCTTTTCTCTCACCCCATTGTCTGAGGAAAGCATCTTCCAAAGCGTCATAAGACAAGATAGATGCTGCAGGTAGGCTCCGAAACCAAGTTCGGACCTAGCCTTCGAAGGTTTGGACAAGAAGTCTCGAATATACGTCCTCATGTTTGATACCCAGGATATCGGCGAATTGATCGAAGAAATTAATATATTCGGTTGTGGTCAGATCCCCTTCCCCGGTGAACTTCGAATTTTTTTTTATGTAATTTTCGGGAAGGTCGTGTAGAGGGACGGGCAATACTAAGGGAGCATATCTGGCTGCAACTTTCGCAAAAACTCTGGGAGGGGGGGTAGTCCCTTGGCCTCCATCTCCTCCTAGAGGGGCTCCTCCCCCTCCTCCTCCGATAAACCCTCCACCTCTTCCTACAAACCCTCCAACTCCTCCTCTGGCAGCTCCCATCGTTATTTGTGGAAAGTTATAAAGGGGGTTTTGGAAAATTAAAAGTGACTCTTTGTTTTCTTCGCGAAGAGGACAATCCGAAGAGGAAAGATAAGGAATGCGAGGACTCGGTTCCTCGGATTTGCAAGAGACGAGATCAGGAGAATTGATGGGTGTGGAAATCGAGTGTGTAACACACCCCTCAGAATTTGGTGAAGTCGGGAAATTCAACTGAAGGAAAGATGATATGTCAAACGCTGACGAACTTTCAAGAGGGCCCTTTCCTTTGTGTACTAAGGGGATTGTCGGATGAATCTCACTCCTAACTTCAGAGAAGTTTGGCGTTGAAACTTTAGTATCAAAGAGAGGACTGAGTGAAGTTGAGGGTTCGAAAGAAATCTTAGTCTTTAGTGGTGGGGTTTTAAGTTTGTAAACTACAACGGTTGGCTTAAGAGAGCCTCTTGCCTTTAGAATATTTTCGAGATCGGTAACGGGCGTAATCTGCTTACCATCCAGGTTTTGTCTGGTATTCCTTTGACCAGATGCTAGTTTATTATTTGTGGAGTCGCCAAGTGAAAGATTAGAAAGACTTAAAATGTGTGTACTCTTTGTTCACTATCAAAGGGTAACACTTTCAATGAAAAACAAATGTCGTTTTCCCAGGGAAAAAGATTTCGTAACTTCGATCCCCGGCAATGGCGCCAGAAAGATTTTGTTCCACAGATTGTACTTAAGGCTTAGAAGTACAGTGTCTAGGCATCCGAAAGTGGGTAAAAGGTGTAGAAGAGAGAAACGTCAACTTTCGGCAAAGGAAGCTAGGGAAGATTTCTACGTTGGCGTTGTCTAGCTTCCAACTATTCATGGATAGTTATATCTTGTTCAATGGCTGCCCATGAACGTTCAAGTTTGACCCGGTTAGTAGCTGTTTTAAGAATAGTATCGAAAAGGTTTAAGGCGATGTGTGTTTGATTAGATAATCCAGGTTCGATATTAAGCTGTGTTGGTACAAGGATAGTCATGGAGGAACAGTAAAATAACAAAAACTTCAGGGAGAAATTAAGTGTTGTCTCAATTTGGTTGTATAAAAGAGAATTTATAAGTTCGGAAAAGAAGCGGAGTGAAAATCAAAGGCTCTTTCCCGTAACTGAGTTATATCTTGATAAAATGTATGAGGTGGGAGAAAAACATTTAGTTGTCTATGATGTAAGGCTCCTATCAAGGGAGAATCTCACGTATAAACAGAAGAGGAAAACTGTAAAGAAATAACCCGATGTATGCAGAGAATATGTGTAGAATTCTGAAAGTGTGGACTGGTCTTACACCCACTGATAGTTGGTACAGAGGAAAAATAGTAAACAATTGCAGAAAACCAAAATTCATTTGCTATAGTAGTGGTCATACTAAATTATAACGAAGCATTCATCAGTTAATAATAGGAAATGAAATGAAGTAAGAGATACAAGAAAACGAACTCATAACACAGTCTTGACGGAATTGAGAATCTTCAGATTTTCTTTGTATTAACTCTCAAAATGTAAAAAACTCTGTTACAATCGACACAAAAAGGTCCAGCCCTTTTCTTTTCTTTCTGTGGTGTATTTATACAATTTTATAAATAAGATAGAATCTCAATAGTCACAATATTTTGGTTATGACAAGGAGGAGAGCAATCGCTCCATTTCTTCTTCTCTGTCTTCACTTGGTGCCAGACGTTTGTCCTCACGCATGCTCAGTGCAGGCGACACATCTTTCAACCAGCTGAGATATCAGCCGCGATGGTTACGCTTGACAGTTGGCTTCAAAGAAGTAACATTCTCGGGCTAACTATGGCAGCCGGTCTTCCATCTATCCGTCCATGATGTCGATGGCACATAATTGCGCGCTGGGTCTAATCATACATTTGTATATTTGGACTATGTACACCATAGTCACCTGGGAAATATCGGTCGAATCTCTCTCCTCTTTTTCCTTCAGATCAAGGGAGATTTTTTCCACATTCATTTGCATCAACGTCTCAGTATTACCTTCGTTGTCAATGCCTAGAATATCATCGTCTATAGAACTAAAGGCCTCTTCTAAGGAATTGGTTATCTTTTTGGCTTGCTGCTTGCCTTCGGTGATGTTATGCTCCCATTCTTTCAATAGAATGTTTCCTCTGGTTTGCTCTGAAATGGTGAACCTGGGAGTACTTTTCGAAACCCTGTTGTTCGTGGCTATCACTGCCTCTTGGTAGGCAACCCGAGCTTCTCTGGATTCCCTTTCTCTAGCAGATAAGTTCTCCGAAACCTGGTTGAATAGGAAACAATTGTCCTAGATCGCTTCTACCTTGGTGAGCAAATTTCGCTGTGCCGCAGAGACTTTTCTCCGAATCTCGATCGCCTGGTATTTGAACATCCTGATGTTTATCATTCTATTCTTGGCGATCTCCACCCTAGCCTGTAGTTGTTCGATCAAATCCCTTTGTTGGCTCGCTTGCATCTGACCATCCCGGACCACCAACTGTGCTTGCTCGAGCTTAGTTTTGAGCAGCTCTATCTCATTTTTATCGGCCAAGCTGGCCTACTCTATCCCTATGCTCACATGGTCTTTAGCAGTCTCTGTTGTTGTGGCCAGTCTTGCTTCAAGGGTCCTGATGAGGCGATTTTTTCTTTTAAGTTGGTTTTTTAAGAGCCCGACTGAAAATTGATTCGCCGAGGCATATGCTCCTAGTGTCCCTGCTATTTCAGTAGTAAATTGATCATTCTTTTTGTCCTTTCCATGAGTTATAACTTTATACTTCTTGGCAGTTGAATCTCCTTCCTGGTAGAATTCCCTTTTTACTACTTCCTTTCTCTTCTTATCGAAGAAAAACTCATTCGGAGAGAGTTATTCCACCCTTATGGGCCTCAAATCTTCATTGAATATCCATCCTGCATCGATATTTCCCTGCGTCGACTGCAAGGGGGTAACTGATGTGATAGGTTCTCTGATCTGCTTCGCAGATTTTCTCGGAGTAGCGACCGAATTCTGCTTCTTCGACGGGTTGGGAGTCTTTATCTCTGCTTCCAGACTCTTAGTTTCCTCCCCCTCATCTTGGTGTTTTCCTTGATTGGGATTCACATCCTTAGAGCCTTAGACATCCTTTTGTTTCACCTCCGAAGTACTCGGGCCCTCACCTCGCAACACTGTGGGTAGACAACTTCGTCGATGTTCCTGGAACTTCAGAACATCGGCTCTTTCCTCGGGTGCTAAAGTTTGTATCTGAGCCAGAATCTCGGCATAGGACCTTGCACCTCGGAAAATTTCATCCAAGGGTGAATTCTCGTGCTCAAATCTCTTGAGCCCACAACTAGCCAAATGATTGCTCATGACCCTCTGCGGATCGTGTTTCTTGTATTCAATGGAGACCAAATTTAGATCTTCTAGGGATGTTGCCTTGGCTTTGGCATGCCCAAAATCCTGTAAAGAATAAGAATTCAAATGAACAGGAAAAGATGGCCATACCTTCTTCAAGTATCCCTTAAGCTCTTTGCTTATACCACCGATTACTGTCTTCCAAGAAACCTCGCGACAAGCCATCTTGTCGGGAATGAACAATGGTAGTGCATGCGAGGGAACATAAGCCCCAAAAACTCTAAGGTATGAAAATTCTGCTTCCACATACCAGTCTGCTATGTTGCTCAGATTCATTACTATGCTGTCCAAGATCCGGGGTGGTGGGTGACCAAAAATGATGACATGCAGGGGCACCATCACCCAGTTAAAGATTTCATACACAAAATTTTCCGCTTTGTTTTCCCATAATTCTGCATGATATACGTGTATGGGTTCGTCTTCTGTCGGAGTCCAACTCTAGCTCATTAAGGGAAATGGTGTCATACAACAAATTGCGTCCATAATGTATGCATACATGAAGAATGAAGACGCCTTCCCATTCTCTTTCTGTGCTCGATACTCTGTGACCCGACTGGTCAAGCTATCGAAAAGCATCTTTGCCCAGTCAAAGGAACTTCCTTCGGTGACCCGAAACATTAGAGGCACCCACAGAATGAAAAAATGTGAGGTGTCCTCTTTCCCATATAACCTGCATGTCATCTTGGCTACATATTTGTACTACGGTTCTAGAGAAGTGATTAAATATATGTCGTGGGTATCAGCTTTGAACTTTGCGGTGTTTGAAACCCAATCCTTTATTAAACTGGACATGGTTTTATCATACTGAACGCATTTCTTCTGCTTGAACTTGTCCAAGAATTCAGCGCCATATGTGTAGTTGGACGTCGTGGGCAGCTTATACATGGCTTCCAGGTGTTCCATTCTGAAAGTCCCGATGGTGACTTTCTTCTCGTTCATGATGGTTCTGGTCGATATGTCCACATGGTCTAATGCCCATCGGACCATGTCCTAATATGGAAGTAGTCGTGGCCTTCCTACTACTCTGTGCATTTCGGATTGGATGACTATTTTGTACTTGGTGGTTATATCATCTTTTTCGTTGTCGTTGGAGTCGTCGGAATAGTCCACCAACTCTGCCTGTAGAACATTCGAAACGAATGACCAATTTAGGACCGAATCGATACTTCGAGGTAAAGTATCAACGAAATTTTCTGAGCCTTGTCCCAAAACCTCAACATTTGCCTTTGATGCTTTTCGCGTAGCCATGGCTGGAGATTGCGTTTTGGCTCTTCTGCAATAGAAATGCGTATACATACAGAAGTCAGCTACTCAGAGATAATGCGCTCTGTGTAATATGAAATGCATTTGTTATAATGAACCACAGATCTTATATATATTTGAAAACTCGGTACCTTTCAGAACGAGTCTGTCAAATCATATTTAGAAATAAATTTTGCCATAAAAATCCGATCTTATATTTATCGATTTACCCTATTTCCTCATTAATGTCATAAATTTCGGCGGTTTTAAAAGTCAGTTGGCATATGGAAAGAATAAGGCTACCTCGTGAATCATGCAAGCATCGAAACACGAGATATGTCTTAATTTAGCTTAATTAATCCAGTTTTACCAACGTTAATCAACATTTCAGTACTCGTTATATCGGGGCTTTTATTTTAACACTTTGAATCTCTAACACCTGAGACTACAAAGATCGATTTCGGTTAATAAAAGGTAATCGTGATTTGGGGCTTGATTAATTTTATAATTATTATATTCACCATATCGCGACTCGGGGCTTCAAAGATAAGTTTCTGGGAGATTTACATGTCGAGCTGCGAAACCGCGAGATCGTGATAACATGAATTAATTAAAAGGGAAGATAATCTTGGATTAAGTGATTAATTAATCATGTTATAACCGCATCGTGATTTCACGATTCGGGGTTTAGATGGTGTAAATTTCGAAAAGGACAACACTGAGTGGCGAAACGCCGAGAGAGTATTTTACCACGGTTAGCTTTTGCCTTTAACCTTGACATGGGTTATTCAAATAAGGACCTCGTGTTCTCGGCTATCAAGGCTATGAAAATAAATTTTTGTGTTTGGAAAACACCGAGGCGCGAAACCTCGACGACGTTTAATCATGGGCTAGGGAAAACTTTACCCTCATTACTGTCTTGAGTGAAAAATTAAAACGATTTCACTATTTTGTGGCTCGGGACGTCTGAACTACATGACTTATAGTATCCGACCTATGAGATCCCTAAGTAGAACAAAAGATGAAACATTTTTACAAAAGGTAGAACTTGTTTCGAGAGTATAATAATCATCGTTGCTCACATGATAAAGTTTCAAATATCTCGATATCTCAGAGGGAAAATATGAAAACCATCTTTAGATTTTCAAGCATTAGGAATGAAATTTGTGACGGGATAGAAAAACAAGGGTGGATCCAACACAAGCAGTGGAAGATCACATCGAGAATCAACAAGTTATCCAAATCTTAAAGGACAACCTGACCATGGCACAGAATCGCATGAAACAACAAGCATATCAACATCATAGTGAAAGAAGTTTTGAAGTAGGGGATTGGGTGTTTTTAAGACTACA
>JZKD02S0619192.1:233008-257214 GCA_000966675.3 Picea glauca
GTTTTTTCCATCAAACCTTGGTGCTCCAATCTTAGCATATTCCATGATCTCCTTCCAGTGGTTAAACTATTTTTTGAAGGACCTACTCTGATACCAATTATTGGAATACTGAGAGAGGGGGTGAATCAATATGAGATTTTTATTATCACTTTTTAACCACAATATGTAATCATTAATATCATCGACAGTATATCATCAATATATCATGAGCAGTATAAATCAACAGAGCATAATAGAAATCCACAAAAATACAATACACCATAATTTACATGGAAATCCAAATGGGAGAAAACCACAGATTTTTTTATTTATTTATCAAAAGAATACATTCATTGGAAGTACCAACTTCCCAATTCTCCAGCTACAATTGGAAGCAGGCTATGACCCCCTATTTATAGGATCCATCCTGAAGAAAGCTACAACTCCCTAAATTCTCTAACTCCAACCAGAAGGAGGCTACAACCCACTAATTCTCATGATCCAATTCCCTATGTTCTCTAGAACCAACTAGAAGGAGGCTACAACCCCCTTTCCTTGCCTCATCCTTCCACCCTGAAATATAAATGTATACCAACTGTCACTACCACTATCACTGCCACTGTCACATCACCCTGTCAACCTGTCACTGTATCTGAACTGTCACTGTCATTGTACCATCAACCTGTCTCTGTCACTGTATCATCAACCTACTATACCAAAACCTTTACCATACCATGCATTAATTGTGTACCAACAAATGGGGTATAACATGCATCAATCATGTACCATAAGATATGCCAAAATTAGTTACCATAACATCATATAACATGTACTTGAGAATAAACCACATATAAAACCTATACCATATACCATAGCATCAATCATGTATAGACATGTACCATATCAACAATGAAGTGCCTAGAAGAACCCACACATGTGCCTCATCCATATACCACCATACATCAAGTGTATACCTCAACCATACATCCACATCTTAAATTTGATCCATAATAGTCATATCATAACCAAATACAAGAATCCACCTCTATCAACCATGTAGCCAAGATGTACCTCAATCATGTGCCAAACCAAACATACCTCAAGCATGTATCATACCATAACCTAGTATAGCCATTAAAACAAGCACATAAGGATACCAATGTCTTTGCATTTGACCTAATATACAGTATATATGACATGTAAGCTCACTTCTGATGTCTGGGACTTGGTATTAGAATAACGCCCAAATTTTTCTTGTCCTTGTGGGACTAAGACATCCTATCATGTGGAGCCTCATGTGACGAGCCCTAAGCAATTTGCAGGGGTGCCTCTCAGGACACTAGTGGTCTAACCCATGGGGGTAAGCCAAATTAGGTTTTTCTCATCAAAATTCTCTCTCCTCTGCAACCCCAAAACTCCTACACTTCTCACTCGTCGCTACCTCATATTTCACCATCACAAATTTTCCAAATAGATCACTATTTCACTAGACAACGTTCAATAAAATAAGTGAGTGAATGTAGTTGTGAATGACTCATTGAGGTGTATTTATACTTTTTCTAGGTAACCTATTTCATTAATCTTATGGGCTTCTTAACTTTCTTGTTACAACCACTTTACCCTTTCATTAAAGACTCGTGACCAACTAGGGGCTTCTTGACCATTCTTTGGGGATTCTAACTTCACAAGGTCATAAATATTTAACCATGAGGAACTATGTGGCATACCACATATCACTGGAAATGAAATGATGAGGAATATCCATTTTTATGAGGAAAATATCTCTATGGCTTGGGGTAAACCACAACAGACAGAATGACACCAGAAATAAACTATAGTCTCAATTATGTTGGATGATAAATGGAAATAATAACAAAATGAAGGATGGAAGCTTACCTCATTTGAACATCCAAAGAAGACCACGATTGAGATCACGATATAACGTTTGATACCTGCAACTTGTCCTCAAAATTCAATATATACAAGCATTTGGAAATTATATGAAACATTAGCATATAAAGTAGCATAATCCATTAACATGTATAACAAAAATTACCATGGAAAGTAATACATATATTTTCAACATATAATTGGACAAGAAAATAGTATTTCTATTAATATAATCAACAGAAGTATATAGGTGACAAAATTATGTATAGGAACATATTGGAACCGAGAAACTAAGTCCCTCCACCTGGGCCTCCACCACTTCAATCCTCCACAAAGGATAGCTCACAAGTAGTAGGAGTAATTCAATTTCTCCTTCTCAATATAGGAAGAGCTTGGGGGATGAAAACAAAAGAAGTTCATACTTTCAAGGACAAAACGATGCAGACTCAATATGAAGTGAAATTTCTCTAGAGTGTCTTTTCTCTCAATGATGGAATATCTTCAAGGCTTGCATATGGCTCAATTTATATCCTTAAAATGGACTTGAAGGGTTGAGATAGAGCGTTTCCACTATATGGAAGGTCAAGGATCATAGATCTCGTGACTTGGCATGCAAACCTGACATATTTTTTAATTTTTTAAGCATAAAACCTGATGTATGCAGACTGTAATGGAGCAAACTGTGTACACATGAGTTGTCTAACTAAGTCTCACATATATGTAGAAAATTTTGAATTTTTTACTCTGAAATGAACAAAATGGGGGATTTGAGTCTGCATAGGGAAAAGGAAGGTCATCAAAGAAAGATTCATGGAGTGGAAAAAATTGCTATAATATATGCCCCCTAATATGTGAGGTTATAGGAGCAATCACAATGACCAAAATAAATTATAATTCCTAGAAGTGGAGTAGTGAAGACCTAGCTAGAAGAACTAGTCACCCATGAGAATATTACAATTCATATTGACTCTATACACATGGATTCCAATCTAGAGTACACTGCAAATACATGTGGATATATAACAAATAGTTTTTCATAGCCATGAATAGGAAATACCAAGTAGGCATATGCCATAGGTGATCATAGTCACGAACAAAACATAGTGGAGTCTAGTCTCAAAATCAACTGAAGATATCTATATACAATGTAGTACAATATGACCTTCCATATTGATCACTGAAGTCATATAGGTACTGGTCCAATGAAATAAAGAAACATATATTGGATGTTGCTATTGTGAACTGAAGGTATTCTACACTATCTGTCGAAGGTGCAAGTTTGAATCATGTGAATAAAAGAGTTGGCGTTTAACATAATGAGGCTTCATTAGATTACCGGTCATTGAGGTATACCATTAACAAATGAAATACAACCCACCAATAATGAAAGTAGGTGTTAAGGAACTGAGTACATTCAACAAGTGTGAATAAATTTGTTAAGGTCGAACACTTGAAGAATCCATTGATCAAGGGACATTGATTTATTCCCAATTGTCAATGGCTGGAAAACCTGCCATTGATTATTGCAATCCTCTAGGTACCCTTATGACTCTAGATCTTGATTCCAGAAAAGATGAGCTAAAGTCGATGGAATGAGACCTGTTGAAAGGATAGAATTAAGGCATCTCTCATCATCTAGCAAGAGGTACAAAGAAATATCTTGATGATTAGGAAGAACTCGAATGGATAGGATGTTCAAGACCCAATGACCATGTGTGTCTCTCGCATGCACTAGATGAAAGTAGTAGATGAAGAGGCCCTTTGACTAGCATCCAATAATTAAATATGTTGACAAAGGTGAGGAAGCCAAAAATAGGGTCTAATGGAATCTAAGACATAGCACGAATCCGAATGTGTGAACATATTTATTTTCGTCGAACACAAGGGAAAACCCCCATTCAACGACCAATGGAGAGATGTCATATGTCGGGTTCAAGGTCACCTACCAATGATTAAAGTAGACCCAGGGTGAAAGGTGGGACAACAACTTCATGTGATTTTGAGATTCACTTGTAAGGGGATGGATAACATGAAAAATCAAGAATTTTGGGGAATGACCAACATAAAATTAGACTTCCTTTGAACAAGACCATGATATTGATGGATAACTAAGGAAACAGAGACTTAACACTGATCATTGAAAAAATTTTGTTAGGCAGGAGGCATCAACAAACTCTCCATATGGACTAAAAGAATAACCAGTTGGAAGAGTAAACTCTAAGTAACAAGATCAACTTTATAAGGCCATTCTAAAACAAAACCCTGGATGAATGGACTCAAGAATTTGTGCTATGTTCAAAGGAAACATGATTGTTTTCGATAGGAGATAAAATTCGTTTCCCAACCTTCTTTATTTTGTTTTTAGATTTTTTTTCTTTTTCATATTATTAAAGCCTGAAAAAAGAATAAAAGAGTGTTATAGTACAATGGAGGAAACGAGTGTCGCGGGTAAGCAAAATAGTTACAGACTGCAAGGAGCATACCTATGATCAATGCAAGGAAAGCATGAGTATGATAAGGACACTCGAGGAAAGTTTCCTCCACGATAAGTGGTGTCAATATGTAACGGATATATGAAAGACACTTCTTGGAGAATGCTGAGAATTGTTGGGGCAATGGGATTATAACGAGAAAGAGGAATCTGACATTAGGCTCAACAAAGAAAGCAGGATATTAAGATGCAACTACGACCTGAAATTAGGAAGTAAACTTCCAATAGTGTTCTTTTTTGTAGTTTTAGTCTCCCAAGCCCAAAAAATTGTAAAACAATACCAAGGAGAACTCTTTTAGCCAATGTTGACTAGATTATTCATTTTTCGTAATTACTCTATTTGGTCTGGAAAAGGGTTAAAATTATATCGAAATAGATGTCCTTTAAAATCCATTTAACGAGTGTGAAAGAGACAAGCTCACTCGACAATATTTTCATTTTTAAGGAGTCTGAAAAATATCTTAACTAAGACTCTTGGATGTTGTTGTGAGCATCATACAATGGGGGAGTCACGTATGTAATGTTTAGAAACTATATTGAGCAAGAGGAATTAATTTCAAACACAATGTCATGGCGAGGCTAAACAGGACTCTCGAGCCTAATAAAGAACTTACAACATGGGCGCAAAAATGAAAAGGGGGTCTAAGATAAGATTCCCATGGAAGGTAGGCTCTACCATGACTAAGCTAAGACAGCTATGGTTCCTAAGCTAATAAATCCATCCATGAGTGAATTACATGCATTCACACTATCCTTCGTGGCCTTTTTCTTTGATCAAATTCAGGTTCCATAACCATACCATTGGGGCTACCGGACTTCTTCATGGGTTGACATCAATGACAACCAATGTTTCAACATGTACCACCCCTCAAACATTGGTACTTGTAAAGGATCAGTTTGTTCACTCCATTGTTTCTAGATATCCTCTAATTTTGATTTTGAGACATAGCTCCACTATGTATTCATTTGTGGCTATGATCTACTTTTTGCATGGATCCACTATGTCTTCCTCATGGCCATGATTGCTACTTTATATATATCACATGGATCCACTATGTATTGTTTGTGGCCATGGACATCATTCATCCTTTCATATATGACATGGATTCATAGTGTACTTGATTTGACATCCATTATTACATTACTCCTGAGAATGGGTATGCCCGATTCGAGAAGAAAATACTCTTACTTGATCTCTGTTGACGATTTTTGTTCTTGGATCAACTATTCGAGAACCTTCATTGGATCTAATTCAATGCATCCTCCCATCCCAGAGTTATAATGTATTTCGTATATCAGTTTCCCTTCTAACCTCACACATTAGGGGGCATCTATTATACCATAAATTTTGACATCAATTCTAATTGTGAGATCACTTAGTCTTTTTCCCTAGCTTGCAAACTTAGATCCCATCCTCCTTCATCAAAATCATCTAAAAAATAACATTTTTTTTTCCATCCATGGGTTACCCATGTGAAAATTGTGAATGTTCATGCCTTGATAGTTTTCAACTTGTGGATGCCCTCAAAAAATATGAAAAAATAAAATATTCCACATTTTTAGGCGGGTACACAATGGAATTCAACCACATCAACCCCTTTAGGATAGAATAAAGGCACCTTTGAGGGAATGTATAAGGAGGAAAACCTAGGTGCAATATTATGCTAATGAATTTGCAATCTTCCCCATTTTGCTTGATCCTGTGAGTAGCATCCCCGTGATCTGGAACTTGTTTTCCAATACTCCTTCTTATCTCTTATATGACCATAAGGTGTGTTCCTATCCATTTTTTGATCTGGATTATTTTTAGAATTAAATGATGGTATAAATATAGCAATTAAATACACAAATATATTTCCATAAACACAGAGATACAGTAATGCACATTTTTTATTAATGACAGAAATGTAGAGAAACTGCAAAAATATACAGTGAATGAACTCGCTAGAATGGTGACAGCTTATCTCTGAGAAAATATGTGATGGCTATGTTCATTAAAAATAAGATGATGATGTTTACAATGAGTCTCTAAATTCCTTTTTAATATAAAGAAAATCCAAAACCCTAACCCCAAAAGATGAAATGCCAAAAGGTTTGTGGGCCTTGATGGGGTCTAGTTGCTACGTCAACTTCCCAAGGGTGTAACATTTGCATATGATCTCTATTTGGGGTGCATGATAGCTCATTGGAAAAAAAAATATGAGGAATACACATTTTGCAGTCACACTTTGGCTAAATCCTACAGTGTGACTGTGGTGGGCATAAAAAAAATTGGTTAGGGCCTCAAAATGGCCCCAGAAGTTTAGGACCCAAAAATATGTAGAAAAATCGCCAAGGTGGAAACCCATGTTTTGAGCTAGTGGAATAGGTGGGTGGCCACCGATTTCCTCCTAGATCATTCTTCCCCTCTTATGAAGAAATTGTCTCCATTGCGTCAAGTTCCTAGGGAATATTTTGTTGAATCTGAACCTCGGTGAGTCACTTTCCTTGTTGAAGATGTTGTCTTGCTTAGCTTGGTGAAGGTTGTTATGAACCTATTTTTGGAGGGATTGGATCCGTTTAACCAATCTAGCTACATGATCTTCTCGAGTGTGGTAGGAATCTTTCAGTGAAGATGCAACATGAATAACATGAAGGAATCTATTATAACTTGGTTTGAATCGACATTGTGGAGGCACCCATGTAGGTGCAGTAAGAATATCTTGGTTCTCTTATACAATCTTGTTGATTTTATTTTGTTGGATAGAAGGGTCTTGGGACGAGGTTGGAGTGATTGTAGTGTCCTTCTCTTTTGAGAATGTCTTGAAGAGGTTAAACTTTTTGGTATGATAGATTACTTTGCAACATTGTTTTGTTGGGATAATAATTGGAACTACCTCTGGTATCCTATAGGGTTGACCCCCCAGAGTAAAAATGACTCTACAAGGTCGAGACTCATAAACAACATGATGCTTCGACATATATGGATGGAATAACAAAACATGATAGAATTCCAGTGGGGAATCATCACACAATTCCTCATCCTTGAAGGGCTTTATGTCATATGATAGGAAACACTGTTGGGTGACATGAATATCTCGTCCCTGGAAAAGCCATTTGATGTTGTATGGATGTAGGTGTGGTGTTATCAATAAATCCAACTTCTTGATGACCTTTGTTGAGATGAGTTTATTCTAGCTTCCATTATCAAAAACAAAATGTACCAGGGTTCCCTTCACCCACATCTATGAATGGAAGAGACACTCCCCCTCCTCATGATCCTCTGGTTCTTCTAGTTGTATTATTGTAGTCACGACAGTAGCAGTGCGTTCTACATCAATTCTATGTATACTTTTATTATTGTCTAAATCAAAGTCTAAGTTGGGGATCAGTTCTGTTTCTTTGAGCTCGACTACCAATGATTTTTTCGAGTGACATTAATGAGTGGTGTGACAAGGGATTTTGTGGAAGTTGCACCACTTCCTAGTGTCCTTCTTCGTCTTCCCGTTGTTATTCTTATCCTGTGTATTGGAATAGTTATTTGGAGGTTGGATATTATATGGATTAGGGATTCCTTTACCATAATTTGGTTGTTACGGATTTGCAGACTTGAATTCCCACTTGTTATGGTGATTAAATTTATGCTCTATTTTGACATCATATCAATAAGTTGCTCTCAGTGATGATATGTCCAGAAACTCCATTTTGGTTTGGATGTACTTGTGTAGATCCCCAAGGTATTTTAGAACCAGATGACGCTCAGATTATTTGATACCTAGCTTGGTGCACAAGGTATGGAAGGTATTTGTGAACTCCGACACGGTTTGGCCCCTCTCTTGATGCAACATGGTCCATCTCATGTATTGGTCATCATAGTTTCCCGTAGGGTAATATTTCTCCTTGAATGCATCGATAAAAAAATCCCAAGTGGGCTTAACCCAATTATTCCAGACTCCTTAGTGGAATTTTTCTTCCAGTAGGTTTCCCACCAATGTTTGACTTGGGGGAGAACCTTAAGGAGCGCAAAGGTGATCTTTTCTCTGTTGAAAAAATTGTTAACAAATAAATAACCTTCTAGCAAATTTAACCATTTTTCAAAGAATATCCATCGATCTGACCTTAAAATATGAGAATATAAAAATTAAATTGTACCTTGAATAGGACAGCATCTCCAAAGAGACTACTTGAAAAATACGCGCATGTTATTGTTGGTAATCGTTGAAGGATTTGGGAAAAATTCTGCAACATCTCGTTCCTTTGTTGCACAAGGGATTTCGTGAGAAACAACTTTATGGGATATCCTGCTCCCTTTTCTCTCTTCTATTCCACCATAGGAGGATACTTGGGTTGGTGAGAGAGGTTGTCCATGAGAGAAACTAGCTCAAGACCCAACTCTCTATACCCTGACCTCATCAGGGACATGCACTAAGAAACAAAAAGGAGTAGCCTTCTCTGATAACACTGATCTAGATTATTTTGAGAATGAAATGAAGGAAGAAATATAACAAGTAAATACCCAAATATATTTCCATAAACACAGAGATAAAGTAATGAACGAATTTTATTCATGATGGAAATGTACAGAAACGGTAAAAACACAGAGTGAATGAACTCGCTAAAATGGTGGAAGCTTATCTATGAGAAAAGATGTGATGGTTACACTCATTCACAAGAATATGATGATGTTTAAAATAAGGCTCTAAAGGCATTTTTAGCATAAATAAATCCAAAACCCTAACCCCGGAAAATGAAACACCAAAATGATTGTGGGCTCTGATGGGGGCTAGTTGATACATCAACTTCCCAAGGGTGTAACTTTTGCATACAATCTTCATTTGGAATGCATGATAGCTCATTGTAAAGTTCTATCCGAGGAATACACATTTTTCCATCGCACTCTGGCCAAAGCTTATAATGTGACTATGGAAGACCCAAAAAATGATTTTTAGGGCCTCAAAACGACCCCAGAAGTTTAGGACCCAAAAATATGTAGAAAAACAACCAAAGTGGAAAACCCTATTTTGAGCCAGTGGACTAGGTGGGTGGCCATCGATTTCTACCTAGATCATTTTGGGTCATATGAGGAAGGTACATATTATTGAGTTGATGCTTGAAGGACCAGTGGAGGAACCTGGGCGGTTAGCTTTGAGGCAGTGTCGACGACTAGGGTAAGGTTTTAACTACCTACTTATATTGTTTTCAATAAAAGAGTTATATTTCCCTCCATACATGTGTAAATTGATTCAATATGTTGATATATGTTATTTTTCTTCATATACTTGAATTTGTGCACAATATATGTATGCTTTGAAGTCATAACTACCTTGTTGCAACATATACTTGGTCTTCTTTTGTAGGTTGATACCAATGGAGATTAGGAGCAAAATTAAAAGTGGAAAGCGAGGATCGACATCAGACGTAGGATACAATGTGTGAAGTCTCTCCTTATCTCCTCAAAGTAGTTATTTTCTTATAGAATTGTTGTGTGAGGGTAGGTTCTATATTTTACATATGGTCTTTCTCTACTGTGACATGACCCATGGTCATAGGGGGGAAATCATGTAACAACGACTGGTCTCATAAAATATTCGATCTATTTTGTACATAAATTTTGACTCTATAACCATTTTATGTGTTCCTTATATCATTGGAAATGTCTCGTCAAGCTATACAACTTCTCAGTTATAGGATTTAAGAGATTCCTCACCAATTGTCACAATTTTTAGGATTTAACAATGGAACATTGTCAACATCATAGAAGCTCAAATAATGTAGTACGTCAATCAATATTAGAGGGACCAAGAACTTAAATCATGGAATCATATCTAAAAATCTCACTCAGCTAACGTTCTAGTCCTATAGGTTTAAGTGAATAATTTTTAAAGTATATTTCGATATTTTACTCTAGAAACTCATATATCTTGCGTTGAATAGTACTAGGTACTAGTGTTGGGAGAAGATCATACTAAACCATCTAGATATGCAACGTGCGAAGGAAACATACTACAGGGAAAAAATTGTTATACATTGGGATTATAAGGATCCACTAGTAGGTAGTGATGATTTTGAAAATTCAAAGTATGATACACTAGCAACAACAACAATAGTTGTAGCAGCAACAGAGGAACAAGAAAAGGGGATCAAGCCCAAATGGAATAAGATGAAGTACAATATTCATGGTAGTGAAACCCCTGAAAGAGACCCCCAATGTCCATATTATTCATCACATTGTATGAGGCGAACTAGGGCCAAAATCCATGATGGCCCACTAGCACTAAAAGACAAATTCAAAATGCAAATGTATATGATGTATGATATATTAATTATGAACAATTATTCTTCCATTATTACCTCATCATTCCATAGAGAATAAGGACAAAAGTTTACAAACAGAAGGTCAAGGGTCGGGAGAGTAGAAGGCCAACAATCACGGTGAATTCCAATAAATAATGTTATTGTACTCGAATTCGAGGATTTTGGGTCTTTGATATTTCATGTACTATTCCTAACACTTTTAATGAGGAGAAGCATGTTTGGTCCAACTATTTTCTGGAGAAATGTGATCCTTGTGTTGCACTATTTTGGACTATTCTATTGCATTTCACTTAGCATTGGGGTTTTGTAAGAGTTTATTTCACATTATAGACTATTCTTATGTGTGTTTATTGCATTCTTGTTTCTATTATTCAAGGAATATTTGTCTAAATATGTGAAAATAGATTGTAATTCATTTTTTAAATGCTAGACTATTATGGGTTTGTAGTTATTTATTCATATTATTTTATCTTCCTTGTGTGAACTGTTTCTCAGGATAATGATACGAGCATGTCTAGTTCTATGTTTTCTTTATCATTACCTTTGTTTCATCCAAACACATGCATCTTATATTAGTTGTGTTTCACTCTTTATCTTAGAAATCATAACCAGTGGACCGCAACCGTTAAAACACAAACTAGAAATGGTTTCTAATCCACAATTTGGATAGGTTGCCTATTCCAAATGGTGTGAGTTATAATTGGGACTTGTCACCGGGGGTAACCCCTACTATTGATAAATGCCATATAAACTGTGTCAACAAACCTATTTTGTTCAAGACTTATACATGTGTCCTTGACCACTTCATTATTTTATGCATTGTTCATTAGTTAGTTGGTGGAAATAATTCTTTACTCCTCCATAGGATATATCTAAGGATATCACATAAGATATTATTATTATATTGTAAATTAAGTTGATCTATACTCTCTATAAAGAGTATACCTTCCTTGTTTGCACTCATGGTGGATTTTTGGTGGTTCCACTCCTTGGTGCTTAATTGACATACATTTCTTTGAGAATATGGATGCATAAGGGTTATTTATTTGTGGACATTGGTTTCAATTATTGGAGATATTCTATCTTGGTTTATGTTTGGTTCATGAAGGTTTATTGTGAATGCTTAAGTATTATACAAGCTAACAAGATCGATCCATTGAAGGGTAAATCCTACTACTTGGAAGGAATACATTTTTGGGTAACTCCTCTCCTTATTTCCTTGTAATTTTGGTAATTATTTGATTCATTTATTTTTCTATCCATATAGGAACCCTAGCAAGGGTATTGAACATGCTTATCAAGCTATAGTTTATCTTGTTGGTGAAGGTGCTCCCTTGAGGACCCCTTCTGGTTGGTCTTCATTGTTTATATTCATTAGATAGGAGACTATTTTGTCTTTTGGCTTTAGTCTCCTCATCCTAATCCTTAGATAAAATAGAATAATTTTGAAGTGGGGTTTTCTCCTTGACCCCATAATCCCCTTTTGATTCACCTTGACTCCATTTCCCTTGTTGGATTTAGCATTATTCTCTCCTTATTTCCATCTCCTATTTTATATACTCAAAATACCAAAAATGTGATTTTACTGAAGATACTCTCACTTCACCTCCTACCTCATTTATTAGATTTAGTAATATTACTATGGATACCCCCCTTAATATAGAGGAGAGTCAAAATGAAGCAAAGAGGATAGGTTTCTTAGGTAAAAATGGTGACCATCCTAGTAGTTCCCTCTTGGGTTATTCCTTATGGATTAGGAATTTTATCATCAAGTACAATCTGGGAGATAACATGAGGCAATAGAGGAACTGTAAATAAGTACTATAAATCCACAAGTGGTCATGCATATAAAATAGGGAAATGTCTGTTGGATTACTCAAAGGGGGGGGGGGTGAATCAGTAATAGAGCAATGCAATCCTTTTAAACACAAAATTCAAGTGTTATATCAATGTAGCATTATCATCCAATAGTTGCAGAGTAAATAAAAAATGAACAAATGAGCAATCATACACATACATAATACACCAATGTTTTACGTGGAAACCCAAAGTGGGAGAAAACCATTGAATGTTTTTTCTTATATGTCTTTAAGAATTACATTCATTGGAATCACTAACTTCCTTTTTTTTCCAGCTGCAATTGGAAGGAGGCTCCAACCCCCTAGTTTCTTAGGCTACAACCTGAGGTAAAATCCAATTCCCCAATTCTCTGGCTACAACCAGAAGGAGACTCCAACCCCCTAGTTTCTCAGGCTACAATCTGAAGAAATCTCCAACTCCCCAATTCTCTGGATACAACCAGAAAGAGGATCCAACCCCCTATGTTCTCTCGCTACAACCGAAAGGTGGCTACAACCACCTGTCCTTGCCCTTTCCAACTTCACTGAAATAAAAGTAGAATGATGGAACCACTGTCACACTATCACTATGAGATATACTGTTGTAAACATGTACCAATCAACCTGCACCAAACAACCTGTACCAATAACATGAACCATGGATCAACCATGCATCAACCTATACCTCAACCTGTAATCAACGTGTACCATAAACAAGTGCATCAACCATGCACCAACCTGTACCAAACAACCTGTAATCAAACTGTACCATAAACAAGTGCATCAACCATACACCAACCTGTACCTCAACCTGTACCATGAACAAGTGCATCAACCATGCACCAAACATGTATGAATAACTTGTCACAACAACATGTCCAAACAACTTGTTGTCGCAAGAGTTGACTCTAGGCTGTGAAAGAGCCAAGCCTTAGCACATTTTTAAAAGAAATAAATCTGGTTGATTGATCAGTCATAGGAAGCTTCAAGAACCAGGTCCAAAATAGTCATTTCACTCATTTATAGATCAGAAACAAAAGGCATGACCTCGTTTGTCTAATTCATTAAAAAATCACGAGGATGGATAGCAGATAGAGATGAACAAAACTGAAAGAAAAAGCCAAGCATCTGGTCTTACTTTCAATAGAAGAAATAACACTGAAACTTCAAATATCTGAACGCAGGTCTTGTCTCACTAAAGACAGAGGAAAGGCTGTGGACAAATAAAACTTGTAAATGAGGCAAAACGATTAAAGCGCGGGTCTTATTTTACTCACGGCAAAACAGAGGAAAAACTGCGTATTAAGGGATGCTTCAAATAGCTACAGCAGAGGTTGTACTGAATTGTAACCATACAAGCTGAAATAATGAACATAAGGCAGAAAACAGTGATGAAAACTTCAGAAACAATAATACATGAAGAAGACGGAATTAGACAGTGACAAAGTATAGAATCTCTTGAAAACTCTGTTCTATATTTGATAAAAAATGCATTACAAACCCAGCGTGTGAAAAGGCTCCCGGGCTGTCCCTCTTCCTCTGTGTTACATACAACCATTATTTAAAAGAAAACGTCTAAGAACAAATCTCTTTGCATTCTAGGAATTTGAAACGGTTCGTCTTCATGGCATTCAGTAGGCGCACCTGCCAGCTCTTTGAACCGTTACTAATCATTTGATAACTCGTCATTCCTTCTTTGACACTTGGAAGCTGCGGTTTGAAAAGCATTGATCTGCTAACTCTTGCAATGTAAAGCCTCGCCAAAGTAGTACTCCAATTTCTCTGTACTAGGCAAACACCACATCCTCAATACTTAGACCTGCAGCAGATCCAACACCAACGGCCTCCTTTCCGATGGATGTCAAATAGAACGAAATCCTGCCTTGTCTCTGTGCTTCATAAAATATGATACCCATAACTTGAAAAGTCACCATGTCACTGTACACTTTTAGTGCAAATTCTTTGTCAACCTCTTCCAAATCAGTGCCAGCAATCTGGCGACCATGGTCGTCTAAAATCCTGTAACATGGGGTTATGATGTTTCGGATAAAAACTTCATATGATATGCATATCTCACCTTTCTTATTCCAGTATCCTCAAAATGAGTTTCATCCTCAGACTGCCTAACTATTTTATCATCATCAGGCTGCTTTCCAGATTCAGTATATAGCAGCTTGTGGCTGTTGGAGATTGTGATAGCAAACCACCTATATGGCGATTCCCAGCTAACAGGAAGCTTGCTTATATTAAAAGACTGTTTTTGACAGAATAGCAAACCAGTGGCCTTGCTACAGCCTGCAAGTAGCTAATTCCAAGAACCCAGTTTAGCCGAGTTGCAGATCTTCTACATAGAAAGGCAGCAGTCATGGCTCTCTGGGCGAATTCAAGTTGAACTGCCCAACAGCATTAACAGCAGAATGCTTGCGACCGTTTGGCATATATCATGGATTCTGGAAGATGAACGACAGTGAGGTCTGCTTAAATCTCAATGGCACTAATATTCCCGCCCTGAACCTCTTCCATGAAAACATAGCAGAGGAGGGACACCAGGCTGTCCAATCCCTTCATGAGGCCCCGTGGCATAATATATTGGAAATTAGTTTCTGATGTTACGCGCTTTCCCACTCTGGCAAAATATTCTCCTCGTGGAAGGCTGGACATACGACTTGTGTACTTTCGTTCATGGCCTTTGTTGCATACGTTTCTTTGTTTACTTAAAGGCCGATTCATTGGCTATCCACAGGCTCTCGGCAATTTCTCCAGGCATCCTTATGATCTCTAACAGTTCTCTGTACTTGGAAAATTCTGACATGGGTACGTTCGAGCCAGACAGCAACATAATCTTTTCACGACTGATAACCATCTGAATGAGACAACGATCCATCGTGAAAATGAAGTAAATCTCAGAGAGCGTATGTATTAGCACGCTTAATGCCAATGCTCTAGTATCGCTCCATAACGTGCTTGAACGCTAGGTTCTACGCGCAAACCACACCATCGGTCGATAGCTCGGACACGGACTCAATGGAACCCGACCGTCTGCTACGACTAACCTCAGCTTTTCGGCCTGCATCTTTAGCGTTCTCAGTGTCATCTCTGCGATTCTCTGCAAGAACAATAATTAGTAATTCATGCGTTGCCAAAATGCAGCATGCCCGTAACGTCCGCATGAGCCAGCGCGCCACCAACTAGGTCAGGTCTCTGATCTGCCGTAAGAGGTCCGCCATTATCGCTGGGAGCAAATTTAGGTAACCGTTCTCTACAGAAAGTTCCAGTAACAAGATTCCGAAACTGTACAAGTCGCAACTTTCAGAAACTTTTCCCCACATGGCATATTCAGGGGCGAGATAACCTAATGTCCCTTTAACTCGTGTGGTCACCTGTGTTGCACCATCTGGTGTAAGTTTAGGAAAACCAAAGTCAGCAACCCGTGCTTGAAAGTCTGAATCTAACTTGACATCTCTGTGAATTATATGAGGGTTTGCATGATGAAGGTACTCTAAACCTTCGGCGGATCCAATTGCTACGTTCATTCTTTTGGGCCAATCAAGGAGGGATGGTCTAGGATATCGGCCGTGTAAATGTGCATGCAGACTTGAGTTTTGCATGTAATCATAAACAATGAGACGTTCTTTGCCTTCAGCACAGAACCATGCAGAACGGTCTCTCAATTGATTTGCCGAGAATGCTAGAAACAAGTAGTCACGTCCACATAGCTTAAAACCCTTATGGAGTATTTGCTTTACTCGCTCAACAAATGGTTGTCCTATATGAAGTAGAACTAGAGGAAACTTCTTTAACAATAGGTGTTGTACGCACATTTAGTACCATTGAGGACATTGCCTGCATGTTATCATCCATGAAAGTTACTCGCAGAAATCGGTCTGCAAACTTCTTAAAGTGCCTTAAGACTCTGTTTGACAATTCCACTTCTGGAGCAAGACAGTACGCTTCTGTCGGAGTGATGACGAATCTCCTCGCTTCAATTGTTTCCTCGACTATTTTTCTGGAGCTTGTAATTTGCTTCACCCATAACTTGTAGAAAATCTTTGATCTTTCCCAAAACTTGGCTTTCTGGCACAGCAGTAGTTCTGAAGGAACCATGGCAGCTGCTAGAAGAATTATTTCCAATGCTGCTGGCATTTTTACATACAAGTAAACTCTTCTCGAAAGAAGAATTGTCCAGGTTGCTCTCCAAATGAAGCAGGTCTTTGCTTATTGGTGACATGGTCCTCAAAGTAACTGTCGCTTTTTGAAGTGCTAATAAGAAATATAAGAAGATTGTTTTCCTGTTTGGTTTGCTCAGCATTCCTACATAAACATCTTCAGCACTATCTCCTTTTGTTGTTTAATAGTGACGGAAACATGAGATGAGAGGTTTCCTGTTGCTTTTGGATTTCAAAGCAATCAATCTCTTAGAATTTTTAAACTTTTATTTCTGGATCTGGAATGCTTCAAGCCTTCATGTCGCATCTGAATTACTTCTAAACAAGATTAGTAACAAACAAAACAAAAGGCTTTTCTCTTTTTTCCACAGAATAATTTTGACAATTAAACTTAAACATCAAGTCCAAGCCATATGACTATGTTATGAACATGCTAGGTAAATAAAAAATGGGCTATTGTTGTAGGTTGTAGGTTCTGTCCGTTGATAGTTGTCTCTTTCGTCTGCGAAGTTATCATTGTTATTAGGTCCTCCAGCACCAACTAAAACATTGGGGTCACTTCGCTGCCGATCGAAACATATAGAACATTCTCCTTTGCGACTAACAAGGGATGAATCCTCTTTGTAAGCTACAATGGAGGAAAACCTTGTGATGAAGTTTGGTCCATATCCCACCATGTGACTTGTGGCCCTCGGATTGTCGCCCAGTATGTAATCAACCTGTGACTTAGCCAACGCTAACAGTTTAGGTGGATCTACTTCTCCACCAGGGCATTGCAGTTGCTTGCCAGCAGAAGACAAATAATCGGAGTAGACTGTGAGGAGGAACGAGGCACTTGTCACAACATGCATATTGTTCCATTTTTGCCAATACAAAAGCCCACCTGGTGTTGTACATTATATCCATTCTTCTGAAGGCATGCATACATGTAATACTCGGCTTTTTCTTGGTATTGTTGCAGAGTTGCTTGGTTTGATAATCATTTTTAGCATCTTGCAAATACCCTTGCCTTGTTCTCTCATGCCTTTGGCAGCCAGTCAATTTTGACCTCTGTTACAACACAACCTATCACAACAACCTATCTCATCAATCTTATCAACCAAATCAGATATACTCACCAAGATCAATCACCAAGACAACTCTCAAATATGTGCATCAACCAATCATAACACAACAACTCATAATCATCACCAGGATCAATATGTGCTTCTAATAATATATCGATACAAGTATGATACATCATCCATAAACCATGTGTCAACAATACTACAAACAAGTGCCTCCAACAATGTACCAAGTATTTACCAATCATGTATCAACTACTCATCAACTATGACTCATCAAGATGTACCAACATCATCAAATATACACATCATGTATGTGTCAACTCATCAATTACTTGTCTCAACCATGTACCCAACATGTACCTCAACCAAAAGCCCTCATCAATTTCATCATCCAAATCTGATTTGTAACTCTGTAAAAAACCTTTTGTATATGATAACATACCTGCAAACCTTCCTTAACTTTAACAACAAGAGACTATCATTTTCATCAAACTTTACTTTAGTCTCACATGATTAGTTTTGGATTAGTCAATAACCCTAACTTGAAATAATCATAACTATGTACCTGTAATGAATAAAGATATGAAAATAGTACACAATGTTCTTCAGTGTGTTTATGCAATTCCTCTATGTGTCACTACTTGGAAGCTCTCAAAAAAGGAGTTATAGCAAAAATGGCATACCTTGTTGAATTCTAGCTTATTCTAGAGAGCAAACTTGTAGAGCGTGACCCACACAGAATATTTGTTGTATGGATCTAAAAATTGTACACAGAATACTACGGACTATAATATAACCAAAACATTTTGTCTTACTGAATTTGGATTTGTTATGGAGAAGTTATGACGTTTTTACCCGAAACACATGTTTTAGACTAATTTCAGGACTAGCCACAAATGTTATTTTCCATGGAGTGTAACTCCAAAAATACAATGACCCACAAGCTGACATTTGTATCAAAGATACTTGGATATGTTTCCTCAATGGAATCTCAATTTCACGGTCTGAATCATTCTAGAAAAAAATTTATTGCAAAAATGGTGAAATGACCTGTAAATAACATACCTTAGAAAACATCATCAAAAGAATTTATCCTCCCTTGAATTTCGACCTTCTTTACTTCACCTTCCCTCTGAAATTCGGATTATATATCCTTTGGTTACCTCATTCACCTATAGATATTCAATATTCTCAAGTGTGATTACAATGAGAGAGCCTTTCCTCTTATTTATACTTTCATGTAGTTTCCTCAAAGGGTTACCTTTTAACCATCTTAACCCACTTTCCTTATTTTAGGGTTAACCCACTTCTAACCACTTGTCAACTTAGTAATTTCTCCATTAAATTTATTATTTAAATCATTTATTTTGTATTCACTTTGACTTATAGTACACTCATCACTTCACTTTATTATTTACCTTCTAAAATCTCCTAAACCACTTTGACTACTTTGACCTTTTGGGGCTTCTAGATGACTCATGAGGGTTCTCCAACTTCACATGGCCATAACTCTCTAACCATGAGGAGTTATGTGGCGTTCCACATACCACCAAAAATGACACGACATTTACTATCCATATAGAATATTATTACCTGTAAATATATCAAAACTCATGCCATTATCCATCAAACAAATTTGGGTCCATTACCCAAACCCTTCTCCAACCTCACATGGCCATAACTCTCTAACCGTGAGGAGTTATGTGATGCTTCACATACCAATGGAAATCGCATGACATGTATTATCCATATGTAATAGTATTACCTACAAATATATCAAACCACATACCATTATTCATCAAACAAACTTGGGTCCATTACCCAAACCTTTGTGCTACCAGACTTTCTTCAAGGGTTGACATCAATGACAACCTCCCCCTTTGGAATTGATGGAAAAAATCTGATGAAATACTGAAGTCATATCACTCATGCTCCCCTTGTGACCATCACTCCCCCTGGAACCATGCCTATGTGCTCTTTCTCCAAGAATTTACCTTTGCATCTAATAAATCTCTCCCCCTTTTCATCAATGGAAAAGGTATATTTCCAACTGGGGTTTCTCCACCTAACTGAACTGTCTTTGAGGATACTCCCCCTGACTAAAATCTTCCTGAAACTAATCCCCCAACCTTAATTGTCCTCTTTATGGTGCTTCCTCGTGTAAATCTAAGACATGTAAGATAACCATTCAAAAGCATTCATTTTGGAGTAGAAATTACTCCGAGTCTCTAGAGAAAATACTCAAAGGCTTCCCTTGGAAGAGGTTTTTTAAAAATGTATGCCACTTGTTCTTTTGTTCCCACATATTCAACTCTAATGTTCTTCTTTGAAACCTATTCCCGTAGAAAGTGAAACTTTATTGGAATGTGCTTCGTCTTAGAGTGCATCACCGAGTTCTTTGAGATACAGATGGTGCTTTTATTATCACAATAGATTGGAGTGGGCTCATCATACTCAACCTGTATATCTGTCAAAGTTTGTTTCATCCATAGAACCTGAGTACAACATCTTGATGCTTCAATATACTCGGATTTGGTTCTAGATAAAGATATTGATGATTATTTCTTGCTTATACAAGATACTAAACACTCACCCAAGTAGAACGTTGCTCCACTGGTGCTTCATCGGTCATCAATTCAACCTAACCAATCTGCATCTGTGTAGGCAATAAGTTATAGATCCTTTCCTTTTGGATATCGCAATCCAAACTCTTATGCTCCTTTGAGATATTTGAAAATCCTCTTCACTACTAATACATGTGATTCCTTTGGTGTTGCTTGAAATCGTTCCACCTGTCCAACTTCTTGCATTACATCTGGTCTGGATGTTGTCACATAAATTAAGCTACCAATCATTGCCCTTTATTGCCTCTGGTTTGTAGACTTTTAATCATCACCTTTTCTGAACTTGCAACTCGTTTGCATATGAGTGGTAACTAGTTTGCAATCTTCCATTCCGAACCTCTTTAGCATTTCTCTGATATACTTAGTTTGAGAAATAAAAATTCCTTGGTTGCTTTGACATATCTGAAGACCCAAAAATAAGGATAGTTCTCCAAGTAATGTCATTTCAAATTCATTTTGCATATCCTTTGCAGATTTCTGGCTTAACCTATCATTAGTACTTCCAAAACAATATCATCAACATAAATTTCAATTAATAAAATACTACCTTGAGTTACCTTGATGTAGAGGTTGTTGTCTGTGCTTCCTTTCCATAGTTCGTAGGTAGTTTTGTCATTGTTGTTTCTGAGCATTACTCTATTTTGAATGTGAACTGATGTTTGCATTGTATGTGTCCAAAAAATATCTTTCAATTTGGAATCTATTAGCATTGTTCGAGCCATTTCCTGTGTAATTATCATCCATTATGATAATGTTCATTTGTCTCTGAAACACTCTCTGAACCACTCTCTGAACCAATATATGAATCCATGCTCTCGTCCACTGTCATATATCTCTCCAAACATGCTAATTGTTCTTACGAATCAATCTCTGTCCATACTGTCCAAGACTCTACTTGCACAACTGTCCATAATGTTGACCCATTTATCACTATACTACCATGAAGTATTGATTAATCTATCAAGTTGTACTTCTGCTAACTGACTATTTTGAATCTATCTTCTCAAACTCTGCAAGTTGCTCGAAGGATGGTTCTTTGGTCTGTCACAATTATCGCATAGACTCCCCCTGTCTAATATTCATATTACCTGGGCGTCTCTAAGTCGGATGGCTCAGAACAATTTCTGCTCTGATGTGTATTCATCATCATCTTCATTGGTAGATTCATTATCTCTCTGAGCTCTGACTTCTTTCTTTCTTTCTGTGGATTCATATTTCACTACAACGCCTGAAAGTACAATCTCTTGAACTCGTTCCTTATTTACATGTCCTTCCTTTCTTTCAGTTATTTTCCAAACCTTTATGTATTTGGCATCTTCATTTTTCTCTATAAAATTTTCTTCATCTCGTTTTATTGTCAATCTTGCGATCTCCATTACCTATTCTTTGTTCACCTGTTCTTCATGTTTTCATATCCATATTTTCTTATATATGATATCAGTGTTCTCTTTCATGGAAGTATCGATCATGCTTCTACAATCACTGGCTATGTGTCCATAGTTATGACATTTGTAACACTCAATGTTACGTGCAGCCACATAGGCACTTCTTTATTGAACATTTCTTTTATAATCCCTGCAATCTTCAACCTTATGTCCAAAATTAGTACAATAAAAACAATGACCATAAAATAAATTTGCATACCTGGGAGTGAATGATCTTCTTTGTGGTGTAGTCCTTCTAAATTTCTTCCTTGACTAATCATGATCATGATTGAAGCTTCTTTGTGGCTTGAACACAGATGATCGTCTTGAAGATATATCTTCAATAGTTTTCTTAGATTTTGGTTGACCATGATTCCTTCCTTTGAGTACTTCTGCACTACTCTTTCTATTTTCTTCATTCTTCTTTTATAGCAAGCTAGAGTGCTTCTCTTCATTCTCTGTAACTGATGTGGATGTTTTTGTCTCTTCAACGTTCTTTTTGAGCTTGACGATTTTACTTCTCAATGTGACAACTTCTTCTTCAAGATTCTCAATCTCTTCTTCTTTATTTAATATCTGAGACTTCATGACTTCTTCTGTTCTCTTCGCTTCTTCAAGCTAAATTTTTAATGTGATTATTTCTTCTTCAAGTACTTTCTCTTCTTGACCAAACTTTGACTCAAGCTAGTTTATATCGTTAGTGCTTTCCTTAAGATGATCTGTCAATATATTATCTCTGATTTTTGCTTCTTCCTTATGTGCTTCTATGTTGGCTTCCAAACACTTCTTTTGATATTCAAGATTTTATTCGATCTTTCTGGCTTCTTCTAGATGAGTTTTTAAGTACTCGGTGACCTGTTGGGATTCTTCAAAAATGTGAACACTTTCCTTTTGTTTCATAAATTCTTTCTTGAGTGACTTGTTTGCTTCTCTTAGTTCATCTAAATCACTAATCAATTTTGTTTCATAATTGTCTTCCTTTTCAATCAGGTTTTTTGTCTCATTTCCTTCATGGCATTATATTTCAAGATGTCTGTGTTTTTCACAATTAAAGAAAAATAACATACCTCTGGTGATTATGTACTCTTCATATTCTGAATCTATTTGACATGGTGAAAATAATTCTTCTTGATCTGTATCTACATCTTCTTTGGAATTTTCTAAATCTACGATGGGTGAAGAATATATGTCATGTAACGTATCCCAAAGTTCTTTGGCTGATGAACAATTACCAACCTTTTCTCTTACCAGATTAGGTAATCCTTCCCAGATGAAATCCATTGCTATTTTGTTATTCTTCTTCAATTCCTTCTTGTCTGCAGTCTTTTCCCTTTTTGAACTATCATATCCTATAACAACTGATAGCCAAATATAATGTCCATGTGCCTGTAAAAATACTTCCATCTTTCTGCTCCACATCTCGTACTTAAAACCATTCTAACCATTAAACATTGTTACTCCATTCTCAGAATAATCCATGATCTCCTTCCAGTGGTTAAACTGTTTCTTGAAGGAACCGGATCTGATACCAATTGTTGGACAACCAAGAGGGGGGTTGAATCAGTAATAGAGAAATGTAATTCTTTTTAACTACAAAATGCAAGTGTTATATCAATGTAGCATTATCATCCAATAGTTGCAGAGTAAATAAACAATGAACAAATGAACAATCATACACATACACAATACACATGTGTTTTACGTGGAAACCCAAAGTGAGAGAAAACCACATAATGCTTTTTCTTATATATATTTAAGAATTACATTCATTAGAAGCACCAACTTCCTTTGTTTTCCAGTTGCAACTGAAAGGAGGCTCCAACCCCCTAGTTTCTCACGCTACAACCTCAAGGAAGCTCCAACTCCCCAATTCTCTAGCTACAACCAGAAGGAGGCTCCAACCCCCTAGTTTCTTAGGCTACAACCTGAAGGAAGCTCCAACTCCCCAATTATTTGGCTACAACCAGAAGGAGGCTCCAACCCCCTATGTTTTTCGGATACAACCGGAAGGTGGATACAACCACTTGTCATTTCCCTGTACAACCTCCCTGAAATAAAAGTATAATGATGGAACCACTGTCACACTATCATTGTGAGATATACTATTGTAAACCTGTACCAATCAACCCGCACCAAACAACCTGTACCAATAACTTGAACCATGCATCAACATGTACCATAAACAAGTGCATCAACCATGCATCAACATGTACCATAAACAAGTGCATCAACCATGCACCAAACCTCTATGAATAACCCGTCACAACAACCTGTCCAAACAACCTATCACAACAATTTGTCTCATCAATATTATCAAACAAATCATATATACTCACCAAGATCAATCACCAATACAACTCTCAAATATGTGCATCAACCAAGCATAACACAACAACTCATAATCATCACCAAGATCAATATGTGCTTCTAATA
>JZKD02S0619192.1:257224-280207 GCA_000966675.3 Picea glauca
TTGGGCCAAACACTGAAGGACTAGTCCAGGCTATGTCACAAGTAAGCTTGAAATAAGGAGAAATCAAAGGGCTGAAAGGAAGCATAGAGAAATTGAAGCAGGAGATGCAGACAAAGGATGAAAGAATGGCTCAATTTCAAAAGTATAATGAAGTCTTGTAGGAAAGAATAGATAAATTAAAGATGAGGTTAAGAGGAAAAGGCATGTTGCAAGGGGCCAAGCATATCATCTGGGAATCTATAGCTGCTGAAGCTACCAACTTCAGAGTATATTTGAATTTCATTAATGATAAAGACATTGTAGCCATCACAGTCAGAAGAAGGTGCACTATTGTGAATGAAAATTTAGCAAAGAAACCATCAGAATGGGCCCAGAATGCCATAAATCTACTCAATGTTGTTCCTATTGTAGACCTTCAAACTATTAGGGTTAAATACATAACTACATTGATAATTTGGGCCAGGAGGGTTATTGCTAAACATAACCTAATGAAATCATTCCAAACCAAGGAAACACAGATGGAACAGAGTGTACAAGAGTTCAAGGATTTGTTTGAAGAATTGTTCATCAAAGGACTTCCACCATTTTGGGATGGCAAGGGAAAATTGTATGATCATGAAGAATACAATGCTCTCCTTACTCAGTGCAGAATGGATCACTCCAAGTTCGAAACCCTGGAGGAAAATATGAAAGGAGCTACATTAGTTGAGCATCTGATTACAGACTTTGAAATTATGAATCAGTTCAAAGCAGTCAAGCTTGGACTACCAGTCATGTCATATGCTTCTTGCATTGACCTGGAGATAATGATAAAAGAAATAATATATTATGATATTCCTTCTGACTTGCAATGGAAGGAGATGGTACAATTGGGTAAGACAAAATGCATTTTTCCATGGTCCAGTAGATGATAGCCATATGTCATTAAAGATGCCAAATCATGTGGAAGACCAGAGCAGAACAAGTGGAAAATAACAGGGCTGAAGTGCCATAGGAGTCATAATCTGGATCAAGAAAAGTTCCTTGCTAATCATTGTAATCGGTTCCCAAACCGAAACGTCTTAATTTAATCATTGTAAATGGTTTCAAAACCGAAACGTTTCATTTTGATCATTGTAATTGGTTTCAAACCGAAGGAGCTCAACTTGTATAAATATTATGGGTTCCAAATGTATTAAGGGTTGACAGAAGTGCAAGGGCACGATTTTATCTATTCAAAACTTGAATGTATTTTTTTGAAGATGAATAGAATACACATGCAAATGTCTTGAAGTTTCCATGAAAATATTCTAATGGTGGTGGTCTGAGTTTTGTCTCCTCTCTTTGTATCTATTTATTGTATTTCTAATTTCATTTACACTATCTTCTGTTTAAATTGGATGGTTAAAGGCCCATAATTCATCTTGTGATGCTCTCGACTTAAGAAATTTAAACTATGTAAATTTCTTCCTAACTAAGTCATAATTCATTTATTTAATTCTCGGATACAATTATATGTTTTTCCTTTCTTCTTACACTCTTCAAATTTACAATTTATAACTCATATTTATTGCCTCATTTAGCCTTTATCCTCTAGAGAGTTCTACTGAACAGTCATTTCTTCCATTTGTTTTCAGAAGTTTGAATCCATAGCCCTAAGTGTCCCTCCCCTTCCTTGCCAGCAAAATTATTAAAAACCCTTCAAAGCAACAAAACCTAGCCATTGAATTGTTAAAGAAAACTCATCTATTAAAGACCAAGTGACAGGAGAGAGCCCTCTCTTAGCTGAGAATGATAGTACCCAACTCTAAAGTGGTTTTTAGGTTACCTCTTTCATTTGTTTTATCATCCAAACAAATTTACAGAGTGCTAACATTTTGGCGCCATTGTCGGGGACGAAGCTGAAGATTTTCCCTGGGTAAAGAACGATTTAAAGCTTCAGATTTGATTCATGAGGGTGATAGTGAATCAAATACCTTATTGGTTGAGACTAAATTTACCCTGGCGAATCCATTATAAAGAGACCGATAGCATAATATAGTTTGAGCAAGAAATCATGCCTCCCAACAGAATTCATACCAGAAGAAATCTAGACCCAGAAGTAATAATCCCTATGTATGATCCTGAGAAAATTGTACACAAAAGAAAAGAAAGGCCAATAAGCCTAGTTTTTTGTCTGGAGAGAAATCCATCTTTTCTTAAAGATGGATCAAAAATCATTGAAGGCCTTGATTTTAATTTTGAATTTGAGCAAACTCTGTTCTGAACTAGATCTGAATCCAATTTGAACGAAATCATCTTTGATGAGAAGAGGTTCCAATATTTAATTCCAGTTGTCTTTATTAAACCTCCTATGATTCCTACTCAGAAAAATCATCCACTTCAAGTTCTTACTGCAACCATGGAAGCTAGGTTTTCCTCCCTTTTCCTACCTGCTTAGTTACATGATTTATCTCGGGACTCTAATCAGAGGATTAAGTTGCGTTATGTTGAAGGCAATGTGTCAGCCCAAAAACACTTAGACTGGTTCAATGATTTTGTGGACCTAGAAGAAGTAGATTATGAAGATGCAAAAATGAAGGCGTTTGCAAAAAGTCTCACAGGCGAAGTCAGAAAATGGTTCAGAGCTCTCCCAGCAACAAGTATCCCAGATTTTGAGGTCTTTGAAAAAATATTTCTTGCAAAGTGGGGTTACTAGAAGAACCCCCTTTAGTTGTTAACCCAGTACAACAACATGAGAAGGTCACCTAATGAAACAGTACAAGAGTTTTCAGCTAGATTTATGAATTTTTACAACTCAATTCCTACTGAAGTAAAACCTCCTCCTAGATCTTATCAACTTAGATATGTTGATTCTTTTGAAAGTGACTTTGATTTTTTTTTAATTGAAAGAAGATCTAGTTCACTAGATGATATGATGAGTGATGTAATAGAAGTCGAAGTAAATCTAATGGCTTAAGGAAAGATTAAATATAATTCTGACAAAGACATTGTTGGTTATATTTTACTTACTCTTATTTCTTGACCATCTGAGTTATTGACCCAGGGTTCATGTCTTTTGGGTTTCCAACAAATCCTCTAAAACTATCAGCCCTCTTGGTAAACCAAAAGGCAACACAGTACACAGGATGCACTGCACAATCTCACCCAAGATAGCTTTAAATGGGTGGTTGTAAGACTCGGGTGTTTACAACCTAGGATTGAGTATGAGATATGGGTTTATTATTCAGTGGTGTTGATGGTTCTATGCATCTGTTGTTGCTTACTATCTATACTTCCATGAGTTTCTTGAGGGACTGTCCCATCTTTGCCAGTTCTTTTTGCAATTTATCCCTGTGATGTGTTGCATGATCTAAGTCCTTTGCTAGGCAATCTTGGACCATTTTGGTGATCATTTCCCCATCGTCCTCTGTGATCATATAGTTGGGTCATGTTCATTGTGCCTTTTCTTTCTTTTGCACACCTCCTGTCTTCGCTACCGGTCTCTTAGTTCCCCCTTATTCTTGTGTATTGGGATTTGAGGCGGTCTCCTGCGCTCCCTTAGCTTGTTTCCATTATCCGTTGGTCAGCTGTGTAGTCTCTTTCTTCCCCTTCTGGGTTCCTTTCTTGTTTGACCCTTCGTCTGCTTGAGTTGGCTTTCCTTGGCCCGTTCTTGTTTTCTTGGGCACTTGGATTTTCGGGAGCTACGCTTCTTCCTGCTCTGCCTCTCCTTCTGTTGTTCGTTCTGGGACTTCCTAGGTAATGGCTGGGATTCTCCATTCATCGGGCCAGATTCTCCATTCATCGGGCCATTCGCTAATGACCATGTCTATATCACCCTTTGTGATGTAGTAGCGCATCTGTAGCCACTTTCTATCTGTATCCTACCTTGGTTGTATCCACATTATTTGTCATGTGGCCCAGAAGTTGGTGATGTCTGCATATCATGCGAAAACCTCTGGTGTTATTCTCCATGATCGGTTGATATCTTCCTGTATGTTGCATAGGTATGCTTCGAATATGATTCCATTCTCCCTCTTATGCCTGGCGTGCACCCAGATCTCAGTAGTAGGTATCTAGCTCCCGCTGGCTGTGGTTTGGTACAAAAAATTACATACCCTAGTTCCCTCCATCCCATGAAGACTATTAAGGTGATGAACCATGAGTAATGGAAATTTGTGCCTAGGTCCTGTGCATCCTTGCAGTCCTCTCGAAATAAGTTCAATAATATGGTGCCCAACTCATTGAGGTTCCATTGGCACACTAAGATGCAACTGCAATGACTCCTGCTGGTACTTCGTATTTGTGACATTTTCTTATCAATTTGCAGGCTAAGATATTTGCTCCCAATTGTGTACCTGTGTTGTTGATTCATTTGATCATGATGTCTCTTGTTCCCCTGGCGGTGCCATACTTTTTCATCATTTCCTCTGCCAATGCTTTCTCCTTAGATTTGTCGTCCAGAATCAACGCGGGATCCATACCCTGAGTTGGTAAACCTGTGATTTGTGTGATAAGATAAACATTTATGGGGATGGGTTTGTCCATCCATATGTCCCCTCCATGTGTGACTGCTAATAGCTACTTGACGCAGGTTTTCACGTATTGGCCTCTACCAAAATGTGGTAGGGTGAGAAGACCTAAGATTCTTGTTTTGTCCAGCCCAGTTGCCCATTGGTATGGCTGGGTAATCTCTTCTCCCAGCTAGGTTGTGCATATGGTCTCTATAAATACCCTCCTTGCAAGTTTCGGGAACTTGGTTTCATCTGATATGTCATGGTTTGAATATTTGAGCTTCCCAATGTGACCCAATAGCTTCGGTTCTACTTGTACTCCAGCTGGTATGCGTGGTAGAACAATTTTTTCTATAGGCTTCTTGCGAGGTGATCTCGTTATCTATACTCTTTCTTCCTGCTATGGTGGTTGGGTCAAATTTCCAGCAGCTTCTGGTTGTTCCCCCATAATCCATTCTGGCTAAGCCAAGGCATTTTTAGTGGTCTCCCCTATTGGTTGACCTAAGAGGGTATTTTGAGACTTGTCTGGTTACACTGCTACTTCCAGATTCTGTGTCATTCTGTTAACTTCCAGGGCTTCTTCGGTGCTTCCTGGTTTCACTTCCTTTTGGGTTTCCACTTTCTTGTTGTGAGGCTCCTGCACCACTACTGGCGTATCCACTTTCATGGCCTCTGCTTGTGGTTGTTGAATTTCTTCCACAATTGGTGTAGAGTTCGTCGATATCATCTTTGGGGATGGGATTTCATCGATATTGACAATCTCCAGTTGTTGCTAGTCATTTTCTTCCAACGATCCTCGTGACCTAGTTTTCACCCTAGTCAACCTAACAGTCTGGCCTGCTTCTGTTGGCTTCGGTGGTGCCATAGTGGTGATTATCAAACATTTGCTGATTTTGAATAGCTTATGTGAGCTCTGTAGTCTCACTATATTCGTTATGGCTTCTATTACTCTCTCTCTCTCTATTCTCCTTTCACGAACAGACTAGTTTCTCACGTGCTCATGTGTTGTATGGGCTTGTCATGAAGCTTGTCAAGGATGCTTCCTTCATTATGCGTTTAATGCACCCTAACTGTGGTTTCAATGCATCTACAACGGTTTTTTACTTTCCATTATGCTTGATTTTTTGACTTCAGTTGGCACGTTTAATGTGATTTCCCATCGGTCCTTGTCATGCTTTAATTTCAGCTAGTGTTGTCTTGTCGTCCTGCTTTTGTCGAATTTACATTTCCCATTTGTTTTCCCTTTGTATGTAACCATTGTTCATGCCTTTGTTGAATTTGTTTTTCCAACTGCATGTGGCCTTCCTATTTCTGGATTACTGTGCCTTCTTTAGTTTTGTTTCCTTTTTGCTCTTTTTCCATTTATTTTTATTTTATTTTTTTTACTGCGCAGTGGGTGGTCGAATGTCCTTATACAATTTCAGTCAGCTCTCGTTGATCATTCCTCTGAGGTTTGTGCCTGTTGAATCTCTTAACTATACATCTCCTCCCTATGTGACATATTTTACTTCATATGGTCCTAACCAATGCATTCTGAGCTTTCCTAGGTGCTGAAATAATTTGATGTCATACATTAATACTAGATCTCCTTCCTTGAACATTTTCTTCTTGATGTGTCGATCGTGCCAAGCTTTGTCTCTTACTTTCTGCACTTGTTGATGGAATATTGCTAGGATTCGGTCTTCCTCCATGTTCAATAATTGATTCAGTATTTCTTGTACTACGCCTCGTTTTTTCATTTGTGTGATAGCTACTACGTGCAAGATGGGTACTAAAAATTATAATGGCATTACTGCTTCTTGGACATAAACCAATTTGAATGGTGTGTGTCCTGTCAACTTTTTTCATGTAGTCATGTATGACCATAATACTGCTGGTACCTTGAGGTCCCATTCGTCTCTTTTGATGTTACATATATTTGTTAGTGCGTTCTCCAGAATTTTGTTGAAGGATTCTACTGTGCCAATTGCCTGTGGATGATACGGTGTGCTTTTATGGTGATGGAATTCAAATTCTTCATTCATTGCATGGATGGTGTTGTTTATGAAGTGTGTGCCTTGGTCTCTCATCAAGACTCTTGGACACCCAAATCTCGTGATTACTTTTTCAGAAAAAAAGTGTGTTGTTGTCTATGCATTGCAATCTTTTACTGGTGTGGCTTCCGCCCATCTTGTTAGATATTCCATCATGGTGATAGTGTACCTTTCCACTGTTCTTTTGGCTGGTGGGTTAATTGGTCCCACAAAGTCGATTGCCCATTTTTCAAATTCCTATAGTGTTACTTGTGGTTGTAGTGGCATCTCGTCTCTTCTATTGGGTTTTCCTACCCTTTGACAGACATCGCATCTCTGATAGTAATCATTTGAGTCTCTGTGAATTGTTGGCCACCATAGTACTGTGCATAGAACCTTCTGCACGGTATATTTTCCTTCATAATTCTATCCTGCCATTCCCTCTTGGGCTTCTGCTAAAATTCTTGGTCATTTGTTCTATAACACGTACCTTCATAAAATGCTATATGTGCTCATCTTGTATAAATGACCTGCAATCAGTTGATAGTCGGCCGTGTGGACTACTAAGTTCTTATTTTGTGCGGTGGTATATTTTTGCGGAGCAATACATGTGATCAAGTACTGGATGATCTCTGCAAAATAATCATAAGCAATATGTACTGAGAATAACTGTGCATTTGGAAAGTTGTCTTCTAAATTCATAGGTTCTTCTCCATTTGTGACCCTTGATAGGTGGTCAGGTCTTGCATTCATTTTTCCTGGTTTAAATATTACTTCAAAGTCGAATTCTTGAAATAATAGTAACCATCGACAGATTCTCCCCCCCAGCACTGGCTTGTTGACTAGGTATTTCAGGGCTGAGTGATCTGTGAACATATGAAACTATTTTTCCAATAGGTAATGTCTAAACTTCTGCAGTGCATAGACCATGGCTAGGCCTTCCCATTCTATTGTGTTATAATTCTGTTATGAGTCGGATAACTTCCTGCTTTCAAACGTTATCGGGTGATCCAAGTCTCCCACTCTTGGATGCGCTAATATATCTCCAAGTTCTATCACTGATGCATCTACATGCACATGGAATTTCTTTTCCCAGTATGGAAATACTAATATCGATGTTGTGACCATCTTTTCCTTCAGGGTATCCAGACCGTGTTGACACTCATCGTTCCATTGAAACTTTGTATCCTTTCTTAACAACTTATCCATTTGTGTTGTGATTTGCGCATATCCTTTGATGAATTTCCCGTAGTATCCTGTGTGTCCTAATGTCGCTCGTAGCTGGCAGAATTTTTTTGGTGCTGGTAAGTTAACAATGACTGTGATCTTTGTCGGATATACTAATAATCCTTGTTTACATACCATATGCATCAATAGTATCCCAAATGGTGTCCCAAATATGCATTTCTTGATGTTCAGTGATATATGGCACTGTCTACATCGTTCTAACATCAGTCGTAAAACTTCCACATGGTTTTTCAGCAGACTATATATTGTCTAGTCATACAGGTATACTTCAAGAAACTAATGGATGAATTCCTTAAATGCTGGGATGACCACTCTGGAAAATATTGCTGGTGCATTCTTTAGTCCAAATGGCATGAATGTGTACTGATAACATCCCCATTATGTCATGAACGTGGTCTTATGTTTGTCTTCCTGTTCTATCTTAATCTGATGGTAGCCTGAGAATCCATCAATGAATGAGTAAGCTCCATGTCCTCCCACGTTCTCTAACACTTCGTTTGTGAACAATGTAGGGAATGGGTCATGTAGGCATGCATCATTCAACTTCCTCAAGCCGACACATATCATGATTCCTCTTCCATGTTTCTTGTCCTGTACTACTATCGGACTTATCCATTATGAATCCTCAACTAGTTCGATGATGTCGGCTTCGAGCATCCTATCAATTTCGTCTTTAACTTTTTGTTTATATATGGGGTTTAGTCTGTAGGGTCGTTGTATGGTAGGTCTCACGCCTAGTCTGAGTGGTATCTTCGCTTCTCCTAGTTCTCCAGCTATACCCTTCATCTCTGTGAATGTTGTGGGAAAAAGGTCGCTATATTTGCACAACAACTCTGTGATGCTTTCTACTATTTGCTCATCCCAGTAATCTCCAATGCTGGCCATTTTGGGTTGTTCCGTTGTCTCGGTGTTAAATTTATTTACCTTGATTGGCGCGTAAATGACTTCTAATTCTATGGGTGGTCCCTCCACATCTCTTTCACCTTCTACTTCATCAATCTGAATATCATGTGGGTCCTCTTCATCTAGTGCTTCCTCCTATACATGGTAACATAACAACAGTTCCTTGATTGTCTATTTATTCCATTGTTTCTCTTCTATGATAAAATCTATTTTGGTTCTTTGATGAATATCACTCCTCTGATTTGTTTGAGGGTTGCGTATGTGTTGGGGTTCTCATGCTCGAATGAGAAAGTGATTGTGAAGTTTTGTTGTAATTTCCTCCATGTCGTAGTTCCTTTGCATAATTCCTGGTCTGTATACTAGTTCGTTGGTATGCCTTCTAAAGTATGTATGAAGTGATGAGGCCATTCCTCTAGTGATGTCATTTTCCATCGTGTTTTTCACTTCTCCAAGTGTTCCACTGGTGTTTGTTGTCCTTCATACTTCTATTGTTTGTTGTTTTCTTGTTCTGTGTCGAACCTTATGCACAGTAATCGCTTACATTGATACCAGTCTATGATTGTCTCTTTAAGTGTGCCCCACCATCTTGCGAGTGTGGCCTTTAGTGCTAAGTCGAGTGCTAACAATCTCTTATTTTGTAATACTTCATATTCATATTGTGTTAAGAATGTTTCCAAATCATTTAGTCTGTTTAAACTGGGTGGTTCCATAATTTCTGTGCCTACCCACTTTACTGTGTGGTCTATTCTTACACATCTTCTCGTGGATACTTCGTGTAGTCTCTGCTGCCAGTTTTCTAGCCCAGTGTCTGAGTCTGTTGGACATGAAGTAATGCTCCGCCAACTGAGTACCATGTCTACAATTGATTTTATGTAATCCTCATTGCGCGTAGTTGTTCTATACAACCGACCGATTTCCTCTAATTCCAGACAAGTGGGTTCTACGCACCTCTCCCCTTCGGATGGATCTAATGGTTCTATGAACCTGTATTCTCAAGATTCAAATGTCATTTTCCGGGTTTTCAAATTGATTATGGCCTGGTTGTCAAATGCCCAATTCAGACCAAGAAATGTCGAGTAAGGTGTTGTGTCATCTACTATTTCAATGACTTCAAAGTCTGCTTTAGTGTGCACTCCATCAAGATCTACTATCACTCCTTTCATTCTACCTATTGGTAGGACCCTATGCTAGTTTGCTAGTTTCAATTGGACATTTGAGTATCCCAGTGTTGGCTCTCCCATGCATTTCCATGTCTTCTTTGGTAATACATTCACTTCGGATCCTATATCTAGTATAATGTCTCCCATGTTGAAATCCCCAATGTTGGCATTCAGCCTGAATTCCTTGCTTGTTCTTCTTCTTGTGTGTAGGTGGTTAACGGTTTTTGGTTCTGGATTTTCGTCTGTCTCACTACTACATTTCTCTAGTATGTTTTTCAATATTTTCACAGAGGAAGGATCACTTAATACTTTCACGAATGATTGAAAAAATCCTTTGATTGTACTTACTTGTCCCATGGGTCGCATTCCATTGGTATGATCCAGTGAGGGCGGAATCTCATATTCTAGGGCTTCCTTGAATGGCTACGCAATTGAAGTCTACGTTGTGTCCTTCTTCTGAAATTCTTGTCTGGCTTCCTTAAAGGTCTCCTTTTCTTTTTGCACGTTGAACTTCTTTCTTTGTTCAGTGTTCCTCTTTACCCATTGGTTATGCATTGGTTCCTATCGAATTGCGTCAGTGCCTGTTTTCGTTCCTCCACGAGTGACTATGTTGATGTTTTGTCTATCATCCCTTGCTTCATATGAAATCCACTGAACATTCTAATTGTTCAGGTTCCTCTTTTCCTGAATATTTACTAGTAGTGTCGAACATTCCTCTGTATTGTGGTCTGATGTGCGACAATACATGCAAGTTGTTGGTGGAAGTGGACATTCCCATGCATAATGTCTCGGTTGCTGACAATTGTGACATGTGACTAGCCCTCTACCTCATCCAAAACCTCCTCTAGCTCATCCTCCTCCTTTGTACCCTGCTCGATCACCTCTCGGCATGTTATACTGTGGTGCCTGATTGTACTGTGTAGTGTTGTATTGGGACTGTTTCGGGTTGTACTGTTGTTGTGCGTTATTGTATGGTTGTTGCACACAGTATTATACTATGGTTGCGCAGTATTGTATGGATCTGGGGCTT
The DNA here is from genome assembly GCA_000966675.3 of Picea glauca. Lineage (NCBI taxonomy): Eukaryota > Viridiplantae > Streptophyta > Pinopsida > Pinales > Pinaceae > Picea > Picea glauca. The sequence continues at coordinate 268,050 of JZKD02S0619192.1, forward strand.
GATTGAACTGTGGCACTGCTTTCCAAGTCATCATTTTATCCTGTACCCTATATGTATTTGATGTTCTTTCCCACATCAGCTCCATGGTTCTACAATCTTTATCATCGTGGCCCACTGATTTGCAAAAGGTGCAGTATGAACTCTTTGGAACTATCTAGTATTTCTGCATCATCGTACAGTGATAAGGGTCGTGACACAGTTTCTTGCACATTTCACACCATAGTCCTCACTTTGATCATGGATTTGGCCTACTGGCTACCATATACTGCGCGAATTTTCGGCATTTGTTCTTGTGGTGTCCTTCCATCCTGCATGTGGTGCACCAAACGGCTTCTCGTTTTTCCTTGTTCTTATTATGGTTCAACTGAAATGTTAGATTCTTCAAATCCTCCTTCAATTCTTCAATAGTTGGGTCCGTCTGTTGGTATTGGTTCTCTTCCAGATGCAAGGCTACCTACAGAGCCTCTGCTTGTGTATGAAACTTTTGTTGTCGTAAAGGATATTTTAAATGTGGTAATAGTGAGTTGAAAAACAGGTGTCGATGTTGGATATTCGTCATAAGGTATTTGATCTTTCCCTTCAGTAACTTGAATCTCTTATCAATATCCCATACAGATTCTCCTGGCTTCTGTCTTATTTCGATCATCTCGTTCATGTACTGATATTCTAAGCTCGGGTTTTGGAACTCATTTATCAATAGCTTCTTAATGTTGGCGAGTGTCCTTGTCATTCCTAGGGAACTGTTTGTGTCTAGACTCGTGTACCAGTCTAGTGTGTGTCTCTTAGAGTAATTTCTAGCTGCACGAGTTTAGTATCTTCATTAGTGATCTGTTTTTATTCCCGGATCTTTGCACAAATGAACAAATGCTTCTCAGGGTATTATGTTTCTTCTCCCTGAAATTCTGGTAATTGGATAGTGGGATCGTGTCCTGCCATTCTGAATACTGAACTACTACCTCCTTCGCGTAGTTTAGATACTTGACTAGTGTTTCCTGAACTAGCTCCTCCAGTTGTTTCTCCGTGTGTATATGTACTTCCTACTGTCAGACTTCCTCTGAACTTCGGTTTTCTAAACGGTGGTTTTCTCTTTGGTGTATTAGTCACACATGGGTTTATGGGTTCCACGCTGACATTAATATGGATAGGATGGCTTCCTTCTCCTCCCGTTCTTGGACCTCTCACTTTCCTCTCATATGTTGCGTGCAATATTTCCTCAATCTACTCCACAACCCGAAGATGTTCTACCTCTTCCTCATCACTCGCCAAGACTTCCATCGCGGCTACAACTCTCTTCTTGTTATTCATTTTGTATTGGTAGGGTACTCTGCTACGCGTCTTTCCTGTTGACGCCAAGATCCACTTGATCTGTTCGTCGTCTATCATGATCGGGTCCAAGGGTTCCTCCTCCTGCTTGCCTATGTCCTTACCTCCTTCCATTTATCATCTCTCTATCAGTGCTTCCCCCCCTTCCCCCATGTACGCAAGGAAGTTTAGCTGTCTAATTCCATAGTCAATACACTTTTGTTATATAGAAGTATCTTAATAGAAGTAGAGAGTGATTGAATGTACCTTCCTTGAGGTCCATGTAGAAATTCTTTCTCTGTTGCACTGTATGACTTTGTTGTGTCAATTGCAAACTCTGTTATGAAGCCTGCCACAATATTGTCAAGCCAAAAGTCTACTACGTGGGTGAATTTGTTGTTCACCTGTTGTAACTGCTCAATTTGTACTGTAGTCCAATCTAGTTGTCGAATCTAGTTTGTCACGTGGTTATCCTTCTACCTTAGTATCCACTCCTATAGTAGATGCAGAAAATCACAAAAAAAGACTTCGTGTAAATCAGTAAATATGTATTTGTCCAGATATTTGTGAGGTGTGATCCTAGGGTTTCTATTGTATTTTTGTGCAAACTCTAGTTCTTTGGTTCTCAACCAACCTTCAATTTCTTCTTTTGTGGGGTTACACGGTGTCAACATTCCCTTCTAGTGGCTCATTTCTCTCTTCTTTTCTTCATTCTCTTCATGCTCAATCTATCTCATCTACTCAGTCCTTTCTCATTCCTATTAACGCGACAATGAAACCATTTGTTGGTTATCTATTACTTACTCTTCTTTCTTGACCATCTGAGTTATTGACCCAAGGTTCATGTCTTTTTTGTTTCCAACAAATCCTCTAAAACTATCGGCCCTCCTGATAAACCAGAAGGCAACACAATACATAGGATGCACTCCGCAGTCTCACCTGAGATAGATTTAAATGGGTGGTTGTAAGACTCAGGTGTTTACAACCTAGGATTGAGTATGAGATATGGGTTTATTATTCAGAGCCATGCACTACGAATTGTGATTGCAATCTACTATTATTCACGGTCACACACTTATCTACCACCGTTTATTTCCCAAGCAACACAATCGTATTCCATAACAATATATTAACTCATTCATCAAGCACAACAATTAACCACTGAAAGAAAAGTAAATACATACATGCAGTCATCACATTACATAGATATTACCGCGGTTCACCCCCTCCTAGGCTACGTCCGAAAATATTTGGCTCTTGGCTCTTTTATTATGGTAGTTTTGCATCTCCAGTGTCGCGTGCTTACACTTCTCCTCAAATGGGTAAGATCTATATGAAGCGAACTAGATCGCATCGGGCTCCTCAACCTGCGATCTAATCCTCAGATCTTCCTCCTCTCCTCTGTTCTTAGCTCAACAGCTTACAAAATAGTTCATCACAATATTACATATCACATCGACTCATACATATTCGGCATGAACAATACAAAGACAAACTAATCAAGAACCATCCTTACCCAACAAAAAATGAAACCCTCTATTATTCCTACGTAGCTATATTTATATCTATCAGTCTCTTCAGCCATTTATAATTTATTACAGAAAACCTAACCCTACTGATGTTAGGTCTTCCTCCCATGCACATGTGTTGTTCTTCCTCCCAGTTGTCGCTTCCCTTGTGCACACTTTCTTACATGCATGTGTGTTGTGTTTCCCTCCAGCTGTCGCTTCAGTTTCTGCACACTTTATTTCCCCACGATCATCCTTCTTTCCACTTCGGCCTACTTCCAACAGACATAAACAAGTTCCAAGATGAGGCACAACCTTCAACCTCACAGTCATCAAAAGAAAGGTTTCATTTGATGATGAAGACCATGGAGAAACTCATGGAAAGGATGTCTTTAGATAATAAGCCTAACACCAGAGAGAAGGCTACTGTTCCACCCAGGAATCAAAGGAGACCAGCAGTTCCACAAATCAGACAAAGAGATCAAAGGAACTAGGGTGATCAACAAATAAGACCTCATTTTCAAAATAATTATGGAAATGAAAATTTTGATGAAAATTTAGAAGACAATATGCATTGTTGTGATGGTGATGAAATGTAGGTGTTTTTGACTAAAGAATAACATTATCATTTCATGGATGCAAATGATGTATTCATGAAGGATAATGATGAAAGGTTGTCAGTGGAAAATGAAGACTACAAGAAAGGACTGCAGAATCACATCATTCAATTCTAGAAACAATATAATATTCGAAACAAAAAGGTGCCTACAAATCCTCCAAAGTGAAATCCTACCAAGGAATCTCAAAATGATACACCTTCTTCGATTCAGCCTAAAAAGGACTCTGTTTCAAAGGATGTTGTGGACAAAGGAAAGAAGAAAGAAGAACCTCCAAAGAAACTACTTGAACCAAGAAAGGAGACAGTCATCAAAGAGGTCGAAAAACCTCATCTTCCTTTAGCTTTGAAAGCGAGATGGCCAAAATTAAAATCTTTGTTCCATTCAATGAGCTAATAAAGAATAGTGAATATAGAAATCAAATCGTTAAGATGCTCAAGATGGAAAAAACTTATGATACTTTAAATATACAAGATAATCATCCTGCCATCTTGTTTGGCCCACGTGTGGAGGAGATTAGTGATTTTGATGAAGTCCCTCCTTTCTATGTTAGTCTGAAGATTCATGAAATGAATTTTCATAATGCTATGTTGGATTCAGGAGAATCCCATAATATGATGCCCAAGGTAGTCATGTACCAATTGGGTCTGGACATTACAAGGCCTTACAAAGACCTTTTATCCTTTGATTCAAGGAAGGTGAAGTGTTTGGGCCTAATCAAAGATCTAGTATTATCTTTGTCTCAAATTCCAACAAAAAATATGGTCATGGATGTGGTGGTTGCTGATATCCCTCCTAAATTTGGCATGCTATTATCTAGGTCACGGGCTGCAAAGTTGAAAGGGACTTTGCAAATGCATATGTCATACGCCATTATCCCTGGTTTTGGTCAAGATAAGAGGTTGTACAGGGAAGTATTTCTCAAATACATGGTCAGTAACAATGCCCAGCCAAACAACCATCCCATTTATTCTGTGGAAACTGAGATTGGTTCTTCTATTTTCTTTAATGATTTGAGTTTTGAAGAGGAGGTTCCAAAGACTGATATGAATATCAAAGACAAACCCGATAAGAAAACAGAGGAAATTTCAGATCATCTAAACAGTGCAGAAAAAGAAATGTGGAATGTGAGCTTTGATGGAGCTACCAGTAGCGAAGGAGTAGGGGCTAGTGCGTGGATTAACCCCCCCAAATCAGGTACAAAACTTTGTTCTTATTACCTTTCTTTTTATTGCACAAATAACATGGTTGAATATGAGGCATTAGTGTTGGCATTGAAGAATTTGAAAGAAATGGGTGCTAGGAGGATAGTTGTACATGGAGATTCTAATTTGATTATAAATCATATAAATGGTATATGTCAAGCAAAGAATCCTAGATTAAGAGCCTATAGGAATATAGTGATTGATCTTCTTGAAGAATTTCTAGAGTATAATATTTCGGTGATTCCAAGGGGACAAAAACAGATTGTTGATGCCTTGGCTACATCAACCTCAATTTTCAAAATTCTAATTTTTCCTAACAGAAGATATGAGATTGAGGTCAAGCACAGGCCAACGGTACCTAATAACACTAAGTACTAGCAAGTTTTCTAAGATGACAAACAAGTAGAAAGTTTCCTTAAGATGGATGGTGAATTTGCAAATTTGAATATTGATGAGGAATATTGTTGTGAAGAAGAAGATGTAGTTGTGTTCACAAATGAAGACTATTTCAAGAATCAGATTGTTGGTAAGGATATAATGTAGCTAAAAAATAATATCATTCCCAAAGGCATGGTCCCATTAGAATTTTTTTTTGACAACAATGATGTAGCCAAGAGTCCTAAAATTACTGCAAATGATGGAGATGTCGAAGATTGCAACATTGGGACTCGGGAAGATCCCAATATGATCAAGCTATCCAAAATACTTATCACAGAGGTCAAGAAAAGGTATATCAGTTTAATGAAATAATTTCCTGATGTTTTTTCATGGAGTTATGAAGATCTAAAGGTTTATTATATTACGATGATTCAAGATGTGATTCCAATTAAGGAGGATCATAAACCTTTCAAGCATAAATTAAGAAGAATTAACCCTTTGTTTTTTCCCTTGATTGAAAAGGAGATAAAAAAATTGTTTGAAGCTAATATCATAGTGTCTTTGAGATTTTCTAAGTGGGTGGAAAATCTGGTATCTGTCAGAAAGAAAAGTGGAGAGATCAGATTGTGTGTAGACTTTTGAAATCTGAACAAGGTATCTCTCAAGGACAATTAACCACTACCTAAGATTGATCACATTCTACAGAAAGTGGTTGGTTCTCAAAAAATATCAATGTTGGACGGTTTCTCTGGGTACAATCAAATCATGGTACACCCTCATGATGAGGAAGAGACAACCTTTACAACACCATGGGGCACTTTCATGTATGCCAAAATGCCTTTTGGGCTCATGAATGTAGGAGAAAATTTCCAAAGGGATATGGATATATATTTTTCTAATGATAAAGATAAATTTATTGTTACTTACTTAGATTATATCACTGTATATTCAATTTCTGATGAAGAACATCTTAAACATCTTAGGAGGGATTTTCATAAATGTAGGAAGTTTGGAATTTCATTGAACCCCAAGAAGTCTAATTTTGGCATGGAAGAGGGAAAGTTGCTTGGTAACATTATTTCAAAGGAGGGAATAAATATAGATCCTATCAGAGTTGAAGGAATCCTAAAAATTGGTACACCCGGAAGCAAGAAAGAAGTGCAATCTTTCCTAGGGAAAGTAAATTTTCTGAGAAGATTCATCCCTAACCTAGCTGAAATCATACACCATATCACTAACATGCTCAGGAAAGGAAGTGAGATAAAGTGGACTCTTGAAGCTAGAAATTCCTTTGAAGATATTAAAGTGGCATTGACCAAAGCCCTAGTGTTGTCCAGTCCCAATTTTGAAAAAGACTTTATATTGTTTTCTTTTGCCTCAGAACACACCATTGCTGGTGTTTTGTTACAAAAATATGAACAGAACTTTGAAAGTCCTATAGCCTACTACAAAAGGACATTGAGGCATTCCCCATTAAAGTATGATATCATGGAAAATCATGTATATGCATTGGTCAAGTCCCTAAAGGAGTTTAGAGTTTATATCTTACATTCCCATATCGTTGCTTATGTGCCCAGCAATTCTTTGAAGGAAATTCTGACTCGGCCTGATCCTGAGGGTAAAAGGGGAAAGTGGATACCTTTGTTGTTGGAGTATGACCTCGAGATCAAACCTATAAAGTTGATCAAGGGGCAGGGACTTGCAAAGTTGATGGCACAGTCAAATTGTGAGCTCTTGGGAATTAATTTCATTGTTGATTTATCAACAGATTCAGAAGAAGAAAATCTCCCAAAAGTATCCCAAAAATTCCTTGACTCCCGATGGTATGCTAACATTATTTATGTGTTGATAAATTTGTAGGATCCTCCTGAATTGAGAAAAACCAAGGCCAGGTGTTTGAAGCTAAAATCAACAAAGTTTTGTATTCTAAATCAATCTCTATATTGGAAGGATCCAGGAGGAATCTTGTTGAGTTGTTTGTTGCAGGAAGAAGTAGAAAAAACCATCAGAGAGTTTCATAAAGGTGATTGTGGAGGGCACCATTATTGGAAAAATACTGTGCACGAGATATTGAGGGTTTTCTTCGATTAGCCTAGCATTTTTTATGATGTTTACAAAGAAGTTTCAAGCTACCATGAATGCCAAATTTTTTATGGAAAGAGAAAACTGCACCCTTTTCCCTTGAAGCCTATCTCTCTTGAAGCACCTTTTAGACAATGGGGCCTTGATTTCATAGGATAAATTCATCCACAGTTCTCAGCTCAGCACAAGTGGATACTGATAGCCACAAATTACTTCACCAAGTGGATTGAAGCAGTCCCCACAAGGCAAGCCACATATATGGTTATCATTCAGTTTTTGGAAAACAATATTTTGTCTAGATTTGGCTGTCCAATTAAAATCATTATTGATAATGCAACATCATTCAAGTCCAAAAAGATGGAAAAATTTTGCAGTGATTGCAATATAACCCTTGGTCATTCCACATCTTATTACCCCTAAGATAATGGGTTGGATGAGTCATCCAATAAGAGTTTGACCAGAATTATCAAAAAACTGTTGCAAGATAACAAAAAGGCTTGGCACAAGAAGCTTATCCATGCATTGTGGGATGACATGATCACTACTAAAAGGTCTATTTCCAATTCACCCTTCCATATTGTGTATGGCATAGAGGCACTTTTTCATACTTCATTAGGATTTCCAGTGATGAGATTGCTACAACAGAAAGATGTTAAACTAGATGCCACTAAAAGGAGGAAAAATGAACTAATCAATGTTCAACAAACAAGAGAAAAAGCCTTCAACAACTCTCAACTACACCAAGACACAATTAAAAAGGATTTTTATAGGAACACTAAGAAATATGATTTCAAAGTGGGGGATTTGGTGTTGAAATGGGATGTCAGGAATGAAGACATAGGAAAGCATGGAAAATTCGACCATCTATGGTTGGTACCTTTCAAAATTGTGGTGTACCATGGAAACAATGCTTATCTACTATAGGAACATAATGGAGATCTCATTGGTGGGGGACCCATGAATGGCAAGCTTCTCAAGCATTATCTCTCTTAATGAATTTTTCACCCATTCCATTTCATTTTATATAACCATTTTAGTTTTTCAGATTGAAGCAATTGAAATAAAATCAATAGAAATTGAAGCTTGAAGCGAAGGCCCTAAGCTTATGCTGAGTATAATTTAAGTTATATGAACCAAGTTTCGTGAAATAGATGTTGATTGAATTAGTTGCATGAGTGAAATAAATCCCAATGGACAAGAACTTGGTATGTTTTTCTTTGCTACCTCAATGGGAGGATAGCATCCCCAGTTGGAGCCCATGTTAGTCACCATTAATTTTTTTTTGTGTGAAATCAAGATTTCATAATCTAGCAGGACGTTAAAATGATTTGGAAACCTGATAAACTAGGAAAGGGACTAAATATGGAAGGGAGGGGATAAATATGGTAGGAGCACAAAGCTTATCGGGCCCGATGCATCGCATATTTTGAGTTCTCAAGATCAACTATTGAGAATGATTTCAGGGGGAGAAGTTGCACGGGGGTTAATTTTGGAGAGAGGGCCTGAAATTTAAACCATGGTTTTAATTTGGGGTTACATGGAATCACCGGGTGCATTTCGGGGAAAAAGAGGGTTGCCTCAAACCACTTTCTCACACCCCCGATATTTGGAAAAGTATAAAAGGGCATTTTGTTATTTATTTTATTATTATTTCGAACACTGGAACGTTTGAACCTTGGCGCTACAACCATCTTTCAAATTCAACTCAATAGTACACCAACTACATGCCATTTCCAATCGTTTCCAGGTATTTTCCATCACAACCATGAATTCTATCATAACCTCAGTAACAGAACAAGATCCTATGAAAAATGAAGAAACCCTAATTGACCGAGATTCAGATATTTTTTATACTGAAATCAACATTTCTCCTATCTCTGTGTCCAGAAGCAACATGTCCGATAAATTAGGAAACTGTATACCATTCCTTGAAGCAATCTAGGCTACCATAGTCCGTTATGCTGTCGAAATTGCTTTCCCATTTCCTGAATTTATAGGTTGGTGTGCCGAACAATATTCCCACGAAGAAAGAGTCGTTGTGAATAAATAAGGGTCCGAGGTCATGTGTAGGGTAGAGAGTCTATCAATTCGAGAGTCCCTCAGTATACCAGAGTCTTTTTCCACAATTTCTGAACCTTTCAATGAAGAGAACATGATTATGATATATAGAGAATGTTCATCAGACGTCTGAGACCTGTTTTTACAAACAATTATCAAACCTGAACATTTTCCAGTGGGTCTGTCTTTGTCAATGAATGTGAATATTATTGAAGTCCAATGGGTCTGGTCCTTATTGAGTCAAGTTTTAGTTCTAGACAATGACAAATATGTGGTTTAATTCATGATTAGTTTCATGTTGACCTTTTTTTAAGTCAGAGTGTGGCTTTTCAGTTTGTATTAGTTTTGATCAATTCCTAGCTGATAATATCCATAAACAACTAGTCAATTTTTGTTCTCTAAGACATTTCAGATACTACACATATCTATTGAGAATTTTCCTGGAAAACAACAAGAGATAATTTCCTGAACCAGCATTTGTGGCAACTAAATGTAAAAGGATTACATTACTTATCTTCATCAACAAATTCATGTCCAAAGTTTAAAGATTGATTTTCAATACTAGCCTACCTAGAGTTTTGGATGACATGAGGATCTATCTACAACCAAATCTAGAGAACATATTGGGGGATTGGGTATTATTCATGCACTCAAAAGTAATCTAGGTTTATGGTTGCCATGAATCCCCTTACCTATTGCCCATTTTTCTGACCTCCAGAATATTTTCCCTTGAATTCATCACGTAAAGAATTATATCTAAGACAGAGCATTTCTTGAAGTTGCACAAAGCCTCCAACCTCAAGTTCCCTTTTATCATTGGCCCCTTCATTGTCAAAACCAGATCATGCTTATCTCAGGTTCAATCAAAGCTCAAACAGTTTGGTTTTGCACAGCTACAGAGAAGAATATATGATCCACACCAAATCATATCCAAGAGAAGATTGATGAACAAACAGGCCCCTTATGAGCTTGAATAGGTTGAGGTTTTTGATAAGCTGGAAAATCTAGAAGTTTGTGTTGACATGGAATTAATCTTGCAACTAGTTCAAACACAACAAGTGGAGGCAACCCTGCAACAAAGTCAAATACAACAAGCTTCTCAGAAACGGGTATTCAAAGTTCCTAAGATAAGTGTTTTCAACAAGAGAAGTAGTTTAGAGGCCATGGGCATCAGTGACTAGCAAATTGCCCCAAAGAAGATGAATATTACACAGTCTCCACAGATAGCAGATTTAGAACAGGAAGATCCTAGATAACAAGTAAATATAGATATGTTGGAATATAGAGGTTGAAAAGGAAAGAAAACTCCAAAGTGAAGGCAGCTCAAGAACCTTTAGAAACAAGAAATATATCTTTGATAGAAAATTTGAGGCAGTTTATCAACCTAAAGACGATTTGGAAAAACATTATGTTGAGAAGGAAAACATAGCTCTGGGTGAGATGAGGGATTTAGTCCCTTAAGTGGAAAATATTTCTCAACATAAATCTTCTCTGTTCACAGTAATGGATGTTGAAAAGAGGACCTTTAACATTGCAGTTGAATATGAAGACAAAGTCTCTGAGATAAAGATAAGATATGACAACATCAACGCTCCAGATAAAGTCAAATTCTATAAGCATACCGGTGATATGTTGTATTCTGATTACCTGAGTTTAAGCCTGAAGAATTCGAAACTATCATCTTATGCAATGAAATTGGAAGGAATGTTGAGGCAGGAAAAAGCATCTATCAAAGCTTGGCAGACTCAGGTCAAGAGTCTGGAATATGAAGGCCCCCAAGGGTTGAAATCCTCATTGGATGAGAAATATAAATTAATTCGAAGTTGGAAGAAGAAATTGAGAATGTCTGCTACAGAGCATCCACAAACAACAGAATTGGTTTCTCTAGAATATGAAAAGGAAAAACTTCATCAAGAGACATTGGAATACAAAGATAGGGTGTTGCATCTAGAACGAGAAAAGGTGAAATGGTCACAAGAGAAGAAATAACTACTAAACAAATATGTAGTTTCTGCTCCTACTGCAAAAGTTGGGTCAAACATTGAAGGACTAGTCCATGCTATGTCACAAGTAAGCTTGAAATAAGGAGAAATCAAAGGGTTGAAATGAAGCATAGAGAAATCGAAGTAGGAGATGCAGGCAAAGGATGAAAGAATGGCTCAATTTCAAAAGGAGAATGAAGTCTTGCAGGAAAGAATAGATAAATCAAAGATGAGGTTAAGAGGTTAAGCATATCATCTAGGACTCTATAGCTGTTGAAGATGCCAATTTCAGAGTATATTTGAATTTCATTAATGATAAAGACAATATAGCCATCACATCCAGAAGCAGGTGCACTGTTGTGAATGAAAATTTAGCAAAGAAACCATCAGAATGGGCCCATAATGCCATAAATCTACTCAATGTTGTTCCTACTGCAGACCTTCAAACTATTGGGGTTAAAGACAGAACTACATTGTTCATCTGGGCTAGGAGAGTTATTACTAAACATAACCTATTGAAATCAGTCCAAACCAAGGAAATACAAATGGGAAAAAGTGTACAGGAGTTCAAGGATTTGTTTGAAGAATTGTTCCTCAAAGGACTTCCACCATTTTGGGATGGAAAGGGAAAATTGTACGATTAGGAAGAATGATCCGGATTATTTTCGGCACGAAATGAGAGAAGAGATATAATAAATAAATGTACAAAGATATCTTGGATATCCAATAATATAACATAAATGTATCAAATATGCAACCATAAACACAAAGATACATTAATACACAATTTTCTATTAATGAGCGAAACTGTACAAAGACTGTAAAAATACAGAGTGAAAGACTCGCTAGAATGGTGGACGCTTATCTATGAGAAGAGATGTGTCCACTACTCGCATTCGAAAGAAGATGATTTTACAATGTGGCTCCAAAGGCCTTTTTATCATAAAGAAAATACAAAACCCTAACCCCAGAAGATGAAAAGCCAATAGTTTTGTGGACCTCATTTTGGGTAGTTTGGTGTATCAA
>JZKD02S0619193.1:0-15826 GCA_000966675.3 Picea glauca
GTAACTCTGTTTGATGAGTCGTTTGCACTGTTAGAAATCTTGTGACACGCTCTTCGTGATCATGTCATTTTCACTGAGTTTTGGGAACTTTGAATTTTTTCCCTTTCTCTATCTACTAAATCCATTCTGAGCGTTCTAAGTTGCCTCTGCAAGTTCTTAGTTGTTCTTAGACTTCTCTGGATCCTTTTTGGATCACCCCAAAAGACCATCCTAGTCAAAGGAAACCTCCCTAGGACTTGGAGGGAGCGTACTCGGAGAGACTGGAATGCTCTCTTGTTAAGAAGGTACAGGAATAAAAATGTTAATGACATGGTCAAAAGATGCACCACTCCTAAAAATAGGAGTTGTGTCGACTGAATATTGCATTGGCATGACTAATGTGTGAACCAAAGAAGAATTAGAGTGTTGGGAAACCAAAGACGACTCTAAACCCAAAAGGTTATCAGACAAGGATTATGCTTCTTCTACTCCAACAGTAGAAGGGCATAAGCAAGTTAAATGACCTCCTTTGCAAATCCTACAAAGGAACTTGGGCTTACATCCTATACATCGAGGCTTCTCAATTGTATGAATGCCCCCATCATGACTCACAATGGCTGGTGACAACATGACTTGCAGAGGCTAGTGGCTCATCTCCAACATGATTCACAGAGGTTGGTGATGAATCTCCAGCATGGTTGATTGAGGTTGGAGATGTGATGCCAGTATGACTCACAGTGACTAGACTTGTGGTGGCGGTTGGTTGTGGCATTTGAGACCAAGGTTCTAGGAAAGACTGATTTTGAGAAATTACAGGCCAGGAAGGGTTCGGGTATATACCATGTCCATGTTCGGTAGGATAATATCCAACTTCAAGTTGATTCATAGCAGGCTATAAAGGCATCATCACCGATGAAGTCGCTTGCGAAAAGAAAGTAACATGCCAAGGGTTACTCAAGTGATGATCTGTGTTTCCCCCAGGTGAAGGAACTCCATGCAAGGGGTTTCCCATGCTTTAAAAATTGACTACCTCCAGATGAAACACCAGAGGACAGATGGAGGTTCTCCATGGGACAAGAATTTGGCATAATGGAAGGAGGATAGATGGACGGTGTGTAATAATTAGAATAACCACCCATTTGAGTGCTTTCTCCTGGAAAAGTGAAGCTAGGATTGGATCCATGGGAAGGACGATTCCAAACTCCCACCGTGAGACTCAATTGAGGGATATGACTCCCATCAAATGAAAAAGGAGAATAAGGAGGAATCATGCCCCCGGACCCAAAACTAGGATTCACTTAAGGTGACGATACAGAGGATGAAAATTGCAAAGAAAATTCTGATATACTAAGAGAAATATTATTAGAGACCCAAGGCGTTGACTAAATATCGCGATTCATCATACCATTAGGAAATAAAAATGGATTCGTCCCCATGGAATGATAAAATACCATGGGTTGGGTCGCGCTAACTGAGGGAGTCATGGGGGATCCACTATCCATAATAATGAAGACTCACGACGCAATACAAAAACCTAAGGCCAACTAATAATCAGAGATCACACCAAAGTAAAGAAAAATGCCAATGCACACAAACAAGATAAAGTAGCTGAAAGGGGCCTCCCTCCCTATAGTAGGTGTGCCTCGCCCAAGAGGGTCCTGAGACTCCCTGCCAAAGATCGGAGGTATCAGAATCAGTATAAGGGCCCTCGTGGGATTAACAACCAGTCGGTCAAATCCCCCCCAGAGAGGTAATCCTCCATAAAGGTTGTTTGTTGTCCGATCCTTATCTGACCTAGGGTACCTGCAGAATAGACCCTGCAAGTAACCTATGTGGCTACCTATGTCAAGAAACTAATCCACCATGATATAACCAATGTGTAGGAAAATAGTCGTAAGTCAGGTCCACCGTATGGGCAGGGTAACAAAGCCCTAAATCTTGAAAGCACCGCCTCTCATAGAGGTAAATGTGCTAGCAATACCACCATATATGAATAGATCCCCAGAAATATCTCTGACGCTAAGAAGGTATTGGGGGATATCCCCTCAACCAACTTCGTCCGATCTCGTTCTTAACTCTGGTGTGAGCAGAGCCTCCTGACGTCACCAATTATACAATGGATTTCACCATTCCCTTAGTCATACACATATCATGAATTTAGTAGTCTTGGAGAAGTTTACTCACAAAATCCTATTCCAAGGCTCTAAATATTAAGCCAGTTTGTGCACCCTGAAAAATAAAATCGTTTCTAATCAATTTTAAATTTATCAGCATTACTTTTAGTGGATTTTCTTACTCAAAAGGTTCGGTCGTGAAACTGATGATGTTACAACTCATCAAGTAAAATAAATGAATATGAATAAAATGAAAATTCCTAACTTCAATTCCCAATAAATGATAAGCTTTTCACTTTCAATTCGATTCTGCAATTTCAAATAATATGCAATCTTTCTATACATGTACTAAGATCAATGACAAGAACCCAAAAGATCAAATGCCAACAATGCAAAATGTATTTCTTTTGTATTTTCAATATGAAATAATGAAAATGCAAGGATTGAATTGTAGCTTGATATAAAGACCCTACTGTATGTAAAAAGAGACAAACCAAGTAGAGTATCAAGAAGAAAACACTCGGCCCAAGATGCAAGGACAACCAATGAAAAGGATGATGAGAAATAAAAAACACTTGAAAATTCAACCAAAGAAAGGTTTCCTATTACTCTGTCGGCACTTAACAGACATAACAGAGACCTAAGAAGACTCAACAACCATCAAAACTTACCCAGCAAACATCAAACTCACAAATCAAGAAAACAAGGATGATGTATGCGACTGTTCAGGAGAAAACTGTGTATATAGGCTTCTTACAGAACGATAGCTTGCGTATGTACGCGACTGTTAGGGAAAAAACCACCTATAGGTATTGAAACTTTTCTAGGTTAAGGATAAGGCCAAGAAACTCATACTCAAAATGAACAGAGGCTGTCAAGAAATTGTACAACAAGAAACTCAAGATAAATGAGAGAAATCAAAGGATAAAAACACTCCAAACCCTGAAAAGAAGATTTAATCCCCAGTGTGGTCGTCAATTTTGTTACGAGGAAAATCACTCTATGGCATGGGGTAAACCACAATAGACAAAAATGACTACAGAAATCAAATATAATCTCAAGTATGATATATAAACAAATATGCTAACAAGACAAGATAAAGAACCTACCTTGTCCAATCATTCGATGAAGTCCATCATTGAGCACTTGACTCAAAGAAATACACCTGCAACTTGTCCTCAACAACCAAGATATGCAAGCATATGGTGATAATATATAAATTCAACACATACAATAGCATAATCCATCAATATTCATAACAAATACACCCATGGAATAACAATTCAAATATTTGCAAGATATTAATTGGACGAGAAAAGAGTCTTTCTATTAAAATGTAATCAACAAAAGTGTATGAATGAAAAACTTTCGTGTTGGCACATTTGGAACTGAGAAACTAAGTCCCTTCCAGTTGGGCCTCCACCACTTCAATCCTCCACCAAAGACAAGCTCATATAAGAGAGACAATAAGGTTCTCCATCAAATAGGGAAGATTTTGGGGGTTGAATAATGTGTTCAAACTTAAAAAGACAAAGGGATGTAGACTCAATATGAAGTGAATAATTTCTCCAGAGTAACTTTTCTCTCAACATTGAATTATTCTCCTCTTCTCCATAGCTTGGATATGGCCCATTTATATCATTCAAATGGAACTGAAGGGCCAAGTTAGAATGTTTCCAGTATATTGAAGGTCAAGGATGATGGATCTCGTGACGTGACATGGAAACCCAACACCATTTTTTAATTTTGCGCACAAAACCCGTAGTACATGGGTTGTAATGGTGAAACGTGTGTATATGCATGTTGTATAGTTGTTAGGGTGCGTATATGTGGAAAAATACAATTTTTATCTTTGGGAACTACAAAAGGGGACTTTAATTCTACATAGGGAAATGGAAAAGGCCTTCTGAGCAAGTTTGCATAGGGTGAGGCAAATCTTGCTATAACAATAGGTGAGAGAGCCCTCTCTGGATTGGAAAGGCTAGATTCCAATCAAAAAGTGGTTTGTGGTTACCTCTGTGGTTTTCCTCCGACAACCAAGGAAAATTATAGTGATAACACAGATATCTTTACAAAATCACTTCCACTTCCAAGGGAAGACTTTGAGTATCTTCGATAGAGACTCGGAGTAATTTATACTCCAAAATGAATTTTTTTGAATGTTTATCTTATATGTCTTAGATTTACATGAGGAAGCAGTACCATAAAGATGACAATTCAGTTTGGGGGAGAAGTTTCAGGAAGATTACAGTCAGGGGGAGCATCCCCAAGGAAATTTCAGTTAGGGGGAGCATCCCCAATGGGAAGTTACCTTTTCCATTGATGTCAAAGGGGGAGAGATTCATCATATGCATGGATATAGAGTTAGATGCTTGGAGAGAAAGCACAGAGGAATGTTTCCAGGGGGAGCGATGGTCATAGGGGGGAGCATGGGAGATATGACTTCATTGTGGCATTAGAGTGTTTCCATCAATTCCAAAGGGGGATATTTTTTATTAATTAGGTTGGTTTTTATTGATGTCAACCCTTGAACCATGTCTAGTAGCCAATTCTGGTAGCCAAAATTATGGTTAAGGGACTTCAGTTTGTTTGATGTATAATGGTATGAAGGTTGTTAGTATATTTGAAGGTAAGAATATTATATATGGATAGTACATGTCATGCCATTTCCGGTGATATGTGGGACGTCACATAACCCCTCACGGTTAGAGAGTTATGGCCTTGTGAAGTTGGAGAACCCTCATGAGTTATCTAGAAGGTCAAAGAAGTCAAATTATTCTAGAATCTCCTAGAAGAAGTTGAATATTCAAGTGGGTGAAACTAGGAGTTAATCATGGGTTAAGTTGTTGCAATAAGAAAATAATTAAAAATAAATTATTTGCAACTAGAAGTGGAGATTTTACTATTTGTGGATAAAGTGGTTATAAGTAGACAAGTGGTTAGAAGTGGGTTATCCCTAAAAGA
Source organism: Picea glauca (assembly GCA_000966675.3). Lineage (NCBI taxonomy): Eukaryota > Viridiplantae > Streptophyta > Pinopsida > Pinales > Pinaceae > Picea > Picea glauca. Next base: position 5,058 of record JZKD02S0619193.1, read on the forward strand.
AGGAAATTGGGTTAAGTTGGTTAGAAGGTAACCCCTTGAGGAGGCTACATGGAAGTATAAATAAGAGAGAAAGGATCTCTTATTAGAACCTATTGAGCACATTGAATATCTATTATTGTGTAAGGTTTATTGTAGATACTCATTGATACATCTAAAGTTATGCAAGTCTGAGGTAGCACGAAGGGTTAACGGAGAAAGTTTCAGAATTGCAAAAAATACTGAGAAAACCCTAGTTTTTGAGGTCTACATGGGTTGCACTGGAGAAGGGTGCATACGTACATGGGCTAGTAGTATAGCAGGGTGTGTACATGTGGGAAAATCCATGGAAACTTGAGGAGATGAATATGTTATGTCTCTAGAGTCTGAAAGCAAGCTATGAGGAAGGTCTATAGTGATCAGGTACAACAGATCTATATATAGGTTCAAAAGTTATGTCTTCTTTCTATGTGTAGTTGGATTTTGCGGTCTACATGAGAAATGGTTATGGGGGTTTGAGGATTTTCCCTAGATAGGCTATTGGATGTATGGCACTTGTTGTATAAGACAGATCTACAGAAATATAGTGCTGGTATATTTGATATCTATCAATGGTACATATTGTCAGTGTTGAGGCACATCTTGTATTTCTTGGCATATGGTTAAGGATTTTTGTGGTAGATGGTTGAGATCTTGTAGTTATGAAGTGTTTGTGAAGTTGTTGATGTAGTGTGAGCATGTATATCAATGAGGGTTTGATTTCTATCCCATGTGAGGATTATTACACTTGTTCATGATTATACACACATGTATGGCACATGACTAGAGAGATATAGATGCACTTGGTTAAGGGATATGTATGAGGATGTAAGCATAGGGAATAGCTACAGTTTGTACACGGTATCAAGTTGCAGGTTGATGTGACAGAGGTAGCAAAGGGTCATAGTTTTTTAGGAAGGTGAAAACCCTAGTTTTCAGAAGGCGTATGCAGGATGTAGTATAAATAGGTCGCATACATACACATGTTGCAATATAGACAGGTCCCTTACATACGCGAGATGCAGCATAGACAGTTCGCGTACCTATTGGTTTATGTTCGTATAGGAAGGTTACAGGTACAGGTTGATCATAGGCTATTGGTACAAGTTGGTTATGGGTTGTTGGCACATATTGGTACATGTTTACAGTGGTATATATCACAATGATAGTGTGGCAGTGGTTTCATCATTTCACATATATTTCAGAGTGGCAAGACGAGGCAAGGATAGGTGGTTGTAGCCAGAGAACATAGGGGGTTGTAGCCTCCTTCTGGTTGTATCCAAAGAATTTGGGAGTTAGAGCTTCCCTCAGGTTGTAGCCTGAAAATATGGTGGGTCAGAGCCTCCTTCCAGTTGTAGCTAGAAAACAAAGGATGTTGGTGCTTCCAATTAATGTAATTCTTAAAGACATATAAGAAAAAATCATTTTGTGGTTTTCTCCCACATTAGGTTTCCACATAAACATACTAGTGTACTGTGTATGTGTATGATTGTTCATGGTTCATGGTTTATTTACTCTGCACTTATTGGATGATAATTTTATATTGATCATAAAGATAAATAACACTTACATACTGTGGTGGAAAGAATTAAAAATATCTATTATTGATTCACACACCCCCCCCTCTTAGTAATCCAACACATCTCAGAGAACATTTTTTATGATAAAGCTGAAGTTGGACCCCTGTAGGCCCTTCATACATTTGTTGAATACATTCCCATATCTTATCTACAGGATGTTGAACTATAAATATCCCTACATGCCTTGATTTGTATTTAATCTTCTCAAACCCTCAAATTGATTAGCTGCATCAAACATTTATCCTAAAAGCAAGATTAAAAGTTGAGTATACATTGCCATTATTGCTTCTGACAACCGTTATCATTCAGTCATTTTAGGCTACTATTTCTTGTCATTCTTGAAGCATTATTGAGGCATAATTGTGTAGTTGTTGCTAAATATACATTGTTGTTATAAATACTTATATTGCTTCAATTTTACATCAACTTGTTTATATTTCAATAATTCATGGTTTTATGAAGCATTGAAATCACATGGTATTTGCAAACAACATTTTTTTCTACTTGTTGTCTTTTTCTGGGAAGGTACACTTAGATTATATTTTGCTTCATCTCAATAAAACCTTGGAACTTCTGATCTGAGTGACCTGTGAAAGGTGTGGGATTTTCTCATAACTTTTACCTTAGCCTTCTCAAACCCCCAGGTCAATGGGTATGTCTCCCCTAGGGTACTACTCCTAAATATAAGGTGACATTGATATGAGAGGCAAGTACAAATTGCGTGATAACAGGTCCTACAAGACAAAGTTCACATCTCATGACTTTGTTGAAAGACATAAGGCTCACTTGGTAGAAAATGGTTTTTCTGAGTAAGAAGGCATCGATTACATTATAACCTTTGTGTTTATTACAAAGATGAATTGTGTTCAAGTGATTCTTTCACTTGCTACTCATTTTGGATGGGAGGTACATCAGATGGATGCAAAAAGTTCTTGTCTTCATGGAAATTTGACTAAAAAAATTATATGGAGAAACCTTCAGGTTTTTAGAGGGATTTCAATCTAATGTGTCGAATAAAGAAGTCCTTATATTGTTTGAAATAGGATCTTAGTGCTCATTATGAAAATATTGATCATTTATTTGTCAATATTGGTATCAAACAATGCGGATCGGATCATAGTATTTATGTATGCATGTCAAATATGAAGTCTTAATTATTGCATTATATGTGGATGATTTAGTCGTCATTGAAAGAAATGTTACTTTAATTTTTGGGTATTAAGAAATAATTGGTAAATACATTCAAAATGACTAACCATGGTCTCTTACATTTATTTTTGGGCATCCAAGTTTTGCAAATGGATGATGGTATCTTTATTTCTCAACCTAAATATGCAATGGATCTTTTGAAAATATTCAAAATGGAAGACTGTAAACCTTGTGATACACCTTTTTAGTCGAGAGTAAAGTTAATTAAAGAGTGTGACTCTTCAAAATTCAACACGACCCTCTATCAACAACTATTTGGTACCCTCATTTATTTGACTCACATTTGACCTAATATTTATTTTGTTGTCAGTGTGGTTTCTAGGCTTAACAAAGATATACAAGAAATCCACTAGAATGCCATGAATAAGATTTTTTTTTTATATCAATAGCACTAATCAACTTGGCATAAAATATTGTGGTAAGAATACAAACCCATTGATTGGTTATAACAACTTGTATTGGGTAGAATATGACAATGAGAGGAATTCCACATTTGGCTATGTGTTTTGTGTTAGTTTTAGACTAGTGTTGTGGTCATGCTAGAAGCAGAAGGTAGTCTTCCTTTCAACCACAGAATCCAAATATCATGGTGCAATGAATGTTGACACATAGGAGGTATGGATTCAATAGATCATAGGAAAGCTTGGTTTTCTAGTTGAGACATTAACTTTAACATTTTTTTATGATAAGAGTGCAATATACTTTGCAGAGAATCATATTCCTCACAGTAAGATGAAGCATATGGAGCCTCATGTTCATTATTTGAGACAGTTGCTACATGATAACATTGTGAATCTTGATTTTTGTGGAACAAATGATCAGGTTGTTGATATCTTTATGACACCTTTTTTAAGAAGCTAAGTTTTTGAAACTTTGGGCTCTACTTGGGCATCACAAAGATGCAATTATGGGGGGGGGGGGGGGGGGGGTTGCAATAATTTCACCTCTTGAATCTTCAAATAATTGTGTTGAAGGGGGGATGTTGGAACAATGGGATATGCAATTTCATCACACCTCTTTATCTTCTATAGATAATTGTTTGATGCTCATCAATTGACTAGGAGAGTCNATAATTTCACCCCTTGAATCTTCAAATAATTGTGTTGAAGGGGGGATGTTGGAACAATGGGATATGCAATTTCATCACACCTCTTGATCTTCTGTAGATAATTGTTTGATGCTCATCAATTGACTAGGAGAGTCAACTAGGTATTTGACTAGTCGGTCAAGTCGACTAGAATAATCAAATGATAGATAGAATGAGGAAAAATTCAAGGATTCTATTAGGCACCCTTACCATTGTATGTGGATCAAATATTCCTCACTTCAAGGTAATTCATTACATCTTGGTGCTATAAAATAATGGACATGTGCATAGATCTAGTGTGGAAAATATATGTTGTAGCACATCCATTCTAATGCATTTTGAAATGTTCTTCATATATTGAGATATGTTAGGTTGTGCTTAAGTGTTTTAATGGTGTCTCAACACAACTTCTTCTTGGAATCATTATCTCTCTAATCTACCTAATTCCCTAATTCTCCAACATAAACAAAGTCGAACTCAAATAGATGGAAAACTCCAAACCCATTGTATATCAATCTAAACTTTGATGGAGCATCAATAGGAATCTCAAGGAAAGTTGGTATTGGATGAAATTTTTGAAATCCATAAAGGAACCTAATCAAACTCTACACCCGAGACATTAAGGAAATCATTGACAACGTATCAGAAGCAATGAATTTAAGAAAATGAGTGGACATAGAAAATGGACTAGCTGGAATAAAATATTTAATGTTTGAGGGAGACTCATAAGTAGTTAAGAGTGTGTCATCAAGAGAAATTGATGACCACTCCCAACTAACTAGAAATTAATTTGTCCCTTGAAAGAATTACTTCTTAGTGTGACTCACCTTTTAGACATCCCTTTATTATGGGCTCATATTAAAGTAGTTCTAAATGTTGATTTCAAAAGGATGATGCAAATTTCCTTATATTTTAAATCAAACACCTATGATAATGAATTATTTGATTTCCATAATTCATTCCCTCCATGGAAGGGATATGAAACCAACATGACTTATGTTTTGGAAAATTAGAATGAGGAGAGTGAAGTTGCAAATAGATATGGTCTTCTTAAATCAATGTTGTGACAATGGTGTAATGCCTACATTTGTAAGGTGTAACCATAAGCTTCAAAAGGAGAGAAATGGAGTTGATTTTAATAGACTAAGCATGTTTTTGGTCAAAAATGAAGTGAAGCAGGTGCTTGGTGAACTTGTGAGGACTATACAAGAGTTGTTTTGCTTCCATTTGAAGCCAGCATCTTCAATACATGGTGATAAATGGGTGACTTTTGATGTTGTAATATCCAATAAAGTGGACAGAATATTGTACTATGTTGTGACTAAGAAACAAAATAATTTTGATTCACTGGAATAGAGACAAAACCCATTGAATGATGTGGAACCACAAGGAATAGAAACAAGAACAATCATAAACCCACCCAATCTCAATTTGGACATCCCAACTTGTAATGATTTAGAGAAAGGTATAAACTTTGTTACAATCGCCAAGAGAATTATGGTTGAAAACTTGATATGCAACATTGAAAATTATATCAAGGATTAATAGGAAGAATGCATTGAGGAAATTAGGAAAGAATGCATTATGGTTATGAGAAGATAAAATAAATTCGCTACTAAACTTAAGAAAGAATAGGGATATCAAGAATATTAAAGTAGACAAGGGAAATGCTATAATGATCTTAAAAGAGAAATACCACCATAGTAAAATGATGAAGCACCTATCATGTGGTACCTATAGAACCATCGACAAAGCCTCGGGTTATAAAATTATGCATGAAGTGGGAAAAGAAATTAAGGACTCGTCCTTAGATGACTATATTAAAAATAAGGTAATGCTTAAGAATGAAACCATGCCACATATATACAACTATCGAAGATTCATAAGGTTAGAATTATGTTAAGGACAATTGTGAATAGTACCATAGGGTCACCCACTTAATTCCTTAAAAAGTTCTTGTAAAGAAGCTTCTCCCCTTAGCTGGAACCATGTCATCCTTTGTTAAAAACTCTACTTCATTTGTAGAATGGGATAAAAAACAAGAGTTGAAAGAAGAAGATATTCTCATCAACATTTCTATTGTGTCATTATACATCAAGATTCCAATAAACGATGTCATTGATATCATTAAAATCATCACAGACACCAAGACCACAAGGTTAGTAAATATCTATCTTAAGTCAACATATTTTTCTTACAAAGGTAAAATCTATGAACATATTTATAGTGTTTCTATGGGCTCCCCATTGTCACTAGTTCTGGTAAACATCTAGATAGAACATTTCAAAGTACGGACCATAAAATCTTTCCCACTCGCCCCTAAATAGTGGAAAAAATATGTAGCTAACATCTTCATGAAATGTTGACATGGAAAGGGGAGGATGGATTACTTCCTGATTGAACTTAATAGCTTTCCAAAGCATATAAAATTCACCATTGAAGGAAGAGGATGTAAGGTTTCCCTTTTTTGATGTTCTACTCAACAAGGAGAATGGTAGATTGGGGTTTCATGTAACATCCCTACTACAATCCCTATTTTAATTAATGCTTGATGTATATATAATGTGTGGATATGGCCAAGCGACGTAATATGTGAATTGTATTTATAAATTTTAATAACAACATGTGATGTCAGTTGTTAAAGGGGATATGGAAAAAGATGGGGGTTGAATTAATCCACAAGGGAGGGGAGGGTGTAAGATAATGTCTAAGAGAGTGGTCCAAGGGGGAATTACCCATGTCTATTAATTCAACCCACATTCCTGAATTTTATTATAATTATGTATTAAACTCTATTTATGATTTAATGTCCCCAAAACCAATCATTGAATGCATGTAAGAGGGTGGGTGTGAGAAATCACATCCCATAGTTATTAGGAGCATGGGGGTTGAGTACAATTATCTTGGGGAAGTTTGTGAGTCAAGCAAGTAAGCCAAAGAGAGGAAATTTGTATGGGAAATTACAACAATTTTAGACAGTCATGTTTTTGGCATGAACAACGAGAGAGAGCAAAAAAAACGAGCTTGGAGCTGGAGAAACCATGGAGGATGAATTATGGAGCATGCTAGAGAATTTTTGGAGCGTTTTGGAGCTGAAGACTGAAAATCCAGGTTTTTATGCCTGGATAGTGAACTCTTTTGTGATTTTCACTGTAACATCAAGAGTTTGTTGTTGTTTTCTAGTAGTTTCATGGCAGTGAGTTCCCTTGAGTTCCCAGCAGATAGATTCTTAGTTACATGTGCCAAAGAAACCTTGATAAACGAACAGGATGCCCAAGGAACTGAAATCAGTAAAGGGGTACATTCCTTGGGTTGGTAGGTCAAGAGGAAGAGAGTTGGTGGAAAATCATCATAGTTGTAGGAGAATACCATTGGGTTATGGGATTTATGAGTTGAGTGGACAGTGAGAGACCACCATGTTTTGTGGATTGTTAGCCCGATCTTGAGGGTGACTTGTTGTTGAGATTTGGAACAACAAATATATGGTTGGGTGGAACGTCTATCCAAAGCATTTGGTTTCACAACTGAATTAAAAGATAAGTGTTTTATCTATTTTATGTCTTGGATTATGAGTTTTAAGTGTTATGCATGAACTTTGTGTATAAGATTGATTTGTATGTTGATATAATAAGTTATTAGTTGCATTCATATGTGATTTTAACATGTTGTAGATGCATCTAAATAATGGTAGTAGAGAGTAATTAAAATTGTGTGTAATTCGTAGCTGATAAGCTACAAGAGATTATCTAGTTGTAAAATCTTAATTTTTATGAGTATTTAGCACATAACGGACCTCAGCTGGGCTAAGGAACATTACATTTCAGGTTTATATAAAGAAAATGTAATGGTTTTCATGTGTAATTACAGTTGCATGTTGACAAGGTTCATTTAAATAGATAAATAACAACTACACCAATATTACACAAAAAGTTGCAATTTATCAACCAACAAGATCTCATTTATTACTAACTAAAATTCAACAAGAAATACCATTTAAATTTATTTGATCATTTACAAGTAATTTTATTTACTAAAAATGCAAGAAACCATGAGAAATATTGTGGACTTGCCTATAATGTAGAGAAGCTACCTTATTGTGTAATGGTTGTAAGTTTCCCAAAGTACCTACTGAGCAGCTTCAAGTTCAAAGGTTCAACTATTAAAAATATCCTAGAGGGTAGCAACAACTGATAGACAACTCATGGAGGATAGAAGACTCTCCACCCAACCAAACCCATCAACTAAAAATGTTGAGAGTCATTGAGGATACTTCCATCATTATCATTCTAGCCAACTTCACTTTCAGTTAAATTTTCACCAAAAATCTTTACCAAATTGATCTGGACTCTTTCCCTCTCTCAAAATTTTAGCCTCAATAATTGATAAACATAGAATATAGACCAACAAAAATCAACAATCAATCACAGAGAGTTTGTATTCCTAAAAAAAAACCATATCTAGCATTCAAGGAAAATTGTCTCAAATCATCAAGAACAGAGTTATATACTAGATAGACATCTACCAAAATTATATTAGATCAAAACTAGGAAGAAGACATCTCCCTTCGCCTTTTCCTTCCCCATTTAACCATGTCTTGTTAAATTAATTTAATTCATTCAGTGTATGAGTCCATTACAAGTTATCAACGTTATGAAACATGGAAAAACTCGTTACAATTTAACTAACACAATGTAATGATTGAGATGGACCTTCTTCATGCTAGAGAGAAATTATAATTAAGGATGAGTGTGTGGTTTATGGGTGGAAGAGTAAGGTAAGCTTCAAAACATCATAAACCATTACCTTTCATTCACCAAGAGCAGTGTCCTTAACTTGATTAATTAATGGGCGGCGCTTCTAAATCAACCCTTGCGAAACACTTCCCATCACATCTATATAGAAAATGAAAAATGAATACAGAGGGAAGAACACTACATAAAGAGAAAAGTAAGGGAGGCCATCAAAATTAAGAAACGAGGCACAATACATTAAAGAGAGATGACGGTCTAAAATTAAGTACTACATGGAAGCCATTAATTAATCAAGTTAAGAACACCACTTAGCTTGTGGTGAATGAAAGGTAGTAGTTTATGAAGTTCTAAATCCAACCTCTCTCTTTCACCCATAAACCACATTCTCAACAGTATTTATAATGTCTCTCCAACATGAAAAGTCTCAATCATTGCATTGTGATCCCCTGAAGATGGACTTGCTTGGATGAAGCCTGAAATTGTAATAGGCTTTTCCATATTTCATAATTTAGTTCATGTTTAATTTTCCCATGCCAAATGGATAACGTGCTCTAATTCCCTAATGCATGATTAATTATCTTAAATATCGTTTTTAACTTTATGTTATATTATGTTTTTATTTATTGTATATAATATATTATTTATAATATAATTTTTATATATTTTTTAAAATAATTACTTTTAAATTTTTTAACTTATTTATATTTTATTATTAATGTATTATTTTTTTTCAAGCTACATTGTTAGGTGGAAATCCTAAAGTATTTCCAAGGTAAACCTTAGAATCTCCAAGATTGAGGGTCAATCAATAATCGGGCTCGAAGTCATTACACAATATACTCATTAAGAGCTCAACATGTCACTTGATGGAATTGAACTTATGTGGGGAGGATAACAATCATTCCTCCCAACCACCCAAAATAAACGCAATTGGCAAATTAATGCATCATTCTTATATAAATAGATAGGTAGATAGATAGATATACACCAATCCTAATTATCTATCAATATCTTAATACAAACTAAATGTTTATGTATCCTAATAATTCCAAAGGTTCATTTACCCAATTCACATATAACAACAAATGCACCAACCCCCCTACTGAGACTAGTCTTTATATGCCTCATGGGACAATATGATAACTCATCACCACGGGGTCTTCACTTAGTGAACCTATGACATAGCAAATGCAATCATGGGATATTAAAGAATACCCCTAATTTTACTAGATGTTAATAAATATCTTCCAAAATCTTTTTGTTGAACCCCCCCCCCAAAATATCTTTCCAATATAAAAATAAAAAAAAAAAAAAAAAAATTACTAGATACCCTTTTGTACACCCCCCCAATACATATAAACCCCTTGATACCCCCCCACCAACCAATACCTACAATATATTGACTTCATTTTTCACAATTTTAAACCCCCCTTTATGAATGAATGTGATAAGAAATTGATCAACAAGGTGAAGCCCCTGCTCTCATCGCATGGGTGCTTACAACAAGCATCAAAAGTCTCAACACTACTCTAATGATCTACTAAAATTTTGGCATTCATAAGGATTTGTATCCTCAATTACCTACATGTCTCTCTCTGGCCCCAAGTAATACATATAGGTCTTAGTTAGCTAGTATAAGTTTGGTGGAAGTATTTTTCAATCCTTGGCTTATATTTATAAGTTTTGATGATTATTCTTTCAATGGTATGGGCTACCATAAGGTACTCATAATCATTGACTCGTCAACTTGGTTTATATCAAATCACTCATGATCATAGCACATCACACTATCATATATGTCAATATGAAATCATCATAAATCACCATAATTCATTAATCAACAATATTAACATAACAAGCATTCAATCTTGCCAATAAACACATTTCTTCTCTTTGCATATTTATTCAAAATAAACATCCATTCAATACATCATATTTCATCCTTTATGTTTTCACTATTATTCACAATTCAATAATACATATCTCATTTATTCGACATTCTATGTTGAATATGTTGAAATAATGTAACTACAAAGAGTATTCTAATTATTATTTGATATATTATTCATCGGATCAATCCCCATTGTGGATTGATCTTGTCAGCTATTGTAATAGGACCAAATCCCC
>JZKD02S0619215.1:0-15825 GCA_000966675.3 Picea glauca
TGCCTAGGGCATGCATCTATGATACTATTATCTGTTAAATCCTTGTAATTTCTAAATCGGACAAGAAATCTCCTTTACTTGGGATGTTGAAATCCTTAATATTTCAAATCTCAAGGCTACCATAGTATAATTACAATATTAAATTTCATCCCCTAAAGAGGAAGATCTAAAGCCAACAACTAGGTTAAAAACATCTAAGACACGCAACCCATTTTGAACAAGTCAAACTCTCGAAGCCTGAATTCCCGAAGTAAATCATGATCGTCTGATGGAGAAGGATGTGTGGCACCTGATCTTTAACTCTGGGGCTTCTGTCTGGCACTAGACCTCGCGCAAATTTGACATGTCGAATACACGCAAGTCGTTGATCTGAATTGCTCCTGGGATCTTCTTCATTGGAAAAATAAACTCGCTCGTTGCTTGTATTTTAGGCTTGAAATGGGCTGCTTTGAATTCTACGTTTGGACGTTTATGTGCAACAAAAGACTTGGTCATCTTGTGAACCTTTCACAGCTTTATGTGATAACAGAAACCACTAAGTCTTCCCACAAAGTTCAAGAAATATAAATTTAAAGTTTAGACCAAAAATATTAATTACTAGTTCATTTCCACAACATAATACTTTCATTGTGGGCATCAAGAAGGATCATATTTGATTAAAACAACATAGTTATAGGTTTAATAACTAGGATTTTTTTGGGGAATTTCGCTTCATTTTAGGAATGAAAATATAGTATAAATATGGATATGGATAGGAGAATAGGAACATAAAAGATGTGATGAAGAACCATATATGTTGTTTCTTTTGTTTATTGTGTTGATAGACATTTTTAATAGCCCGAGATTGTAACATATGTTCTATTCATAACTTTTATGTGGTCAAAACATAAAGACAATTTTTTTAACCTACATCTTGATGTGGAAAATATTGTAACATCCTTCCCATCCATAACACTTAAGTGGTTTATTTTATTTTTACATCCATTTAAATTTAATACAAAATAAAATAATAATAATAATAATCAATTCACACACATATAAACAAAAAAAACATAGTAGACCCATCCCAACCTTAGAGCGTCGTGCTAATAATGCGAAGGTCGCAGGTTCAAGACCTGCATAAGACAAAAGATAGTAGCTTTGGCGCCGCCGGAGTTGAATAGGAGAAATTCAACAAGTTTTCACAAATATGAATTTGGCGCCTCCCAGACTTAACTAGAGACTTTCAACAGGTTTTGCATGAATATGAATATGGCAATGATTCAATATAATAATAATAATCTATTTTTAAGGTCACGACCACCCTCTTCGCTCAATTTGACTAGTAAAATCTACAGAAGTATACATACCCTACCCCCTCTGAATTTAAAATAAAATAGTGCTCGCAAAACCGTCTAGTCTTTGCAGAGTTAAAAAAAATACTTAATTTTGGCACTGCCCAGACTTAAACTAGACTTGAAATGGAGACCTTAGTTATCTCCCACCGATAGTTATCTCCCTACAAAGTAACTGAATGAGATATCAAACATTTAAAAATATAAAATATATCAATACACAGAAGCACGTAGATGCATAAATTTATCCACAATAATTGCAGGCTCATAATTTATCCACAAGTATCATTGTTTCTTCTCAGCGTGTCCTGTATGCCTGAGATCCACAGGCAATGTCGTTTCATCTCAGCCTCTCCTCTACCAAATCTGAAGTCTCTTGTCTATGCCCCATAAGGATGATTGGTTGCTTTTGCAATTCCATCTATAAAACTCATTTGCATCAGTGGGCGCCACCCCCCTCTTGAACCTTGTAGCTGCATAGGTCCGTTTCGTGTTACTATAGGCGCATTAAAAAAAATCGTTTTAATAGAAAAAATTAATGTGAGAATCAATTTGTTTGTTTAGATAGTCACTATTTTATGGAGGTTTACATATTCTATCCATCTGAATTTGAACTTGTGATTTTTCAATAAAAAAACATTTAATATTTTAAATAATTTTACATTTTAAATGACATAAATCTGACTATTCTCATTTTTAATTAAAAAAAAAAATTAAATAATTTATATTTAAAAATAAAAAAATAAAAAAAATAAAAAAAAATTACTATGAGAATAGTTATTATTTGCTATTATCCATGAATGTGAAAAAAAGTAGACTTTCACTTTTACCATATACCATATACTTTTAAGTCTTGAGTGTTAAACTAATTCCTTATATCCCATAAATATGAATTTTTAACTAGTTAAAGTAATTTGAAATTTTAATCCAAAACCAATATTTAAAATAAACAAATCTTATAATATAATAAATTTAAAACTAACAAAAACAAATGTCTTACGCTAAAGATTCTATTAAATGAAGATTTTTCAGGGGATATTTGTTCCGCTGAGAAATTGTTGGATTCTTAAATTTGAGTGATTATTTCTGTATAATCCTAGTGCCTTGGGATTTTTCAGCAAATAGATTTAGAACAACAAAAAATAGTGATTCGTATAAATTTATATCATCTAATTCCGACTCAAAAATCCATTTCATAGAACAATTAGCCAACACCAAAAAAATTACAACATTTTACAACTATAACAACCCATTACAAATCCATATAAAAAAAGCTATATATACATCATATAACAACCAATTACAAATGCATATAAAAAAACTATATCACACATCATAAGCTCATTTTATACCATATAATAAAAAAAATAAAAATTGATAACTGTGTCATCATATTCTACTTTATATCTAAAAGAAAAAAAAAAATGTTAACTATGTGTCATCATATTCTACTTTATATCTAAAGACTGGATGTTTTTTTATTAATAAGGTCAAATTTCATCATAGTTAATTAAACATTACTTTACTAAGTGCAAGGTCGATGAAGAGTTTTTTTAAACACCCATAATAAGAATAATTATAAAAGCTACTACTTTTATGGCTTCTTGGGTGTTAATCTATAAATTCTTCATGTCCAAGAAATGTGAATTTGTAATGTACCAACTATGTTAAGTAGAGATATTATGTTTTTCCTCCAAATTATTGTTTCTTCTTAAGTGAATGTGTTGTTAACTTCTTATAAGATAACTTATTCAATTAGAAATATTGTCAAATATATAATAAACACCTATTACAAAAGATTATAGCAGATAACCATGATATCTTATTATGGATGGGAGCTCCCAAAATAAGTACAATGGTAATTAATGGTTGTAATAACAACTGCAAAATATTACTAAGCACACAAACTAATGGCCGCCAAGAAGTATCATAATCTACTACAAAAACAACACAAGAAACCTAGAATGATGTCAATCTATGAAGCCTAAGGCTCTCCAAGCCCTACACTACTCTACTCCAGTGACTTTTGTTCTGCAGGTGGTCTTCCAAACTCTTCAGAACACCTTCACAAAACCGATATACTACAAACCCCCAACCTACAGGGGTCCTTGCGGGACGCCTGTTGGGTGTCTCGTGGGGCCTTGAGGAATGACCCTTACTCAACCCACGGGGATGCCCCCTGTTATGGCTGTGTGAAACCCTCCGATACCTGTGGATTTTAGTGAATGGTCTTCTCTTGAAAATTGTTGCAAACGCCTTGTACAAACTGATATGCCTCCAACTCTCTCTCTGAAATAAAATTAAGCACCGCAATGAAATCAAAGAGAACTCCAGATGAATTCCTCTCTTGTCTAGATAGGGTGGATATTGCATCACCGAAACTAAACTTGCAATGGAAGGGTTTTGCCCCAAACCCCAATGAAAACGCTAGTTACAAGAGCACTCAATAAGATATCAAATCATAATACCAAGGGGAAGGGTTGCTCATCTATTTATCCTTCCTTTGGACCTTTTAGAACTTTCTCCCATTTTGACCAAATCAAATCTTCACTTTATTTTCCTCCAATTCCATTTAAATATAATTGTTTATTTTATTTAATGTCACTTTTAGGGTTTGTCAATCTTTTTACCTAGTGACACCAAATAAACCACCTTGACTTCATTTTCCCTTGTTGACTATTGACTATAGCCTACAGGAGTTGTATAGGAAAATGAATCACCTTCCATCATGGTCACTTGGAAGGGGACATTACAATCCTCCCTTCCCAAGATTGCTTGTCCTCAAGCAATTCCAAATCAGGGTGTCGTAAGATCTACTCCCCTTCCCAAGTAGCATCTTTTGCGGGAAATCCTCTCCATACAACCAAATACTCTTGAATGACCCTGCTCCTTAGTCTTTGTTCCCTAACATCAACTATCCTCTCAAGAGATATAACTAATTTCCCTTCCTCATCTAGTAGAGGAAGTTCTGTTGAAGCAATGACCTATTGTCCCAATGCCTTCTTAAGGTAGGATACATGGAAGGTGTTTTGGATCCTGCAACCCTCTAGTAGCTCCATCTCGTACTCTACTTCCCCAACTCTCCTGATCACTTTGTAGGGCCCATAAAAGTGTGTCTTAATATTATCAGCACCACTCTTCTTCAACAATGACTGTCTGTATGGTTGCAATCTGAGAAAGACAAGATCTCCCACCTCAAATATGCGTTCTACCATGTGTCTGTCGACATATATTTTCTATTGATTTTGAGTGGTATGTGGATTCTCCTTCAGGACTCTTAAGATGTCCTGACTTTCTTGTAACCAGTCCTTGGCCTTAGGAGCTCGACTCTCTCCAAATGCCAAGTCCACAAAAGATGGGGCATCATAGCCATACAATTCCCTGAATGGGATCATCTCGATGGACATGTGATAAGCAGTGTTGTAGCAATTCTCCTTGAGATGCAACCATTTTATCCATGCTCGTTGTTGTCCTGACACATAGTTCCTCAGGTACCCCTCAACCACTTTGTTTACTATCTCGGTTTACCCATCAGTATGGGGGTGATAGCTAGTGCTAGGTGTCAACTCTACCCCAGATAACCTGAATAGATCCCGCCAAAACGCATTGAGAAACCTGCTATCCTAATCACTAACTATGTTCCTTGGAAGGTCACGGAGTCTAAACACTTCTCTGAAGAATAGATTTTCTACTTGATATGTGTTGTATTCAGTAGGAATATAAAATAAGTCTGCATATTTAGTCAACATGTCCAGTACCATGTAGATACAATCTCTGCCATGCACCTTGGGTAATCTTGTGATGAAGTCCATAGAAATGATTTCCCATTTCTGTTTCGGAATCGAAAATGACTGAAATAGACTTGTAGGATGTGTGAAATCTAAGTTGTTCTTCTGGAAAGTCACACATTCCTTCACATGATAAAGTACATCCCCTTTGTGACCTTTCCACAATAATCTCTCCCTTACCCGCCGTTATGTCTTCAGATACCCATGGTGCCCTATCAGTGGTGCATCATGTGTTGCCTTCAAAATATTATCCCTGATTGTGAACTCAGGGACAAGATAGATCTTGTCCTTGTAGTATATGATGTCATCCACTACCATGTACCTATCATCTTGAATACTTTTGTCCATCAACTCACAAGCGAAGGTATTTTTGGAGTATTCCACCAAGAGGATGGACTTCCAGTCTGCTGAGATCTCTGACATGGAGAAGGATGCAGGCCTCATGAATAAGGATTCAACAACTACATTCTTCTTCCCATTTACATACTTAATGTAAAAATCATATGGTTGTACCTTTCTCACTCATTTCTATTGTCTCTCATTTAGATCCCTTTGCTTCAAGAAATATCACAAGTTGTTGTGGTCAGTCCTAACCACGAAGAATCCTCCTACCAAATATTGCCTGAATTTTTCCAATGCATGCATGATGGACAACATCTCCTTGTCATAGATTGGATAGATCTTCTCAAGTTTCCTTAGCTTTCTTCTCTTGAAGGCTATCGGGTGTCAATTTTGCATCATCCCCTCATCAGATGCATCACACTCCAGGACAAAAGGATGTGTGAAATCTCGTAGTACAATTACTGGGAAAGTACTCATAACCCTATTCATTCTGTCAAATGCTACCTATGCATCTTATGACCATCGAAATGCCCCTTTCTTGGTGATATTTTTCAATGGCGCCACCAATTGTGAAAATCCTTTCACAAAGTTCCTATAATAACTACATATCTCAAAGAATCCTTCTATATATATGAGTGACCTAGGAGTGGGCCAGTCTAAGATGGTATGAATCTTCTCTTGATGCACTTTCACTCCCTCAACACCAATCATGTGCCCTAGATAAAGGATCTTTGTTAACCCAAACTCACATTTTTCCTCCTTGGAAAAAAGTGATTGTTCCTCCATAATGGTGAGAATCTCGTCCACATGCTTTAGGTGTTCCTCCCATGTTCTGCTATAGATGAGAAGAACATTGGTAAACATTTCCTCAATTGTTTCTTGAATATATGGTTCATCCATGACTAGAAGGTAGCTGGTGCATTAGTCAATCCGAAGGGCATGGATAGAAACTCATAGTGACCATAGTGACACTTGAATGTTGTTTTATGTATATCCTCCTCCCTAACCCAAATATGGTGGTATCCTAATCATATATCAACCTTTGAGAAGTACACTACCCCATGCAACTCGTTTATCAACTCATCAATCCTGAGTATTGGGTATTGGTTCTTGATGGTTTTCTTATTTAGTGCCATGTAGTCTATGCACATCTTCATAGTACCATATTTCTTCTTCACCAATACAACTGATGAAGAAAAAGGGATAGAACTAGGATGGATGTGTCCCATCTCTAGAAAATCATTTATGGCCTTATCTATTTCGTCCCAAACCTCTTGGGATTCTTGTAGGGAGTGGTGATGACATGATTTGATCCCTCTTCTAGCTCAATGAAATCATGCTAAAATCCTCTGTTAGGTGGTCTTCCTACTGGAAATGGTTCAAATACTCTCTCATGATTTCCAAGCGATTCTTGGATATCCAGAGGGTAATGTTGGCATTCCTACGAGGGATTCTCCATAGTGATCAAGCAGTATGTTGTGCAGGGCACGTATTCATGTCTGAAAAGGGCCTCCATGTGCTAGTTAGACACGATCCTGGGAGCACCTGTCGACATACCTCCTTGGACAACTCGTTGCCCATCCTTGTCGTGGAACTCCATTCTCACATCATTATAATTCATTTGGACATCTCCCAAAGAGTATATCCATTGAACTCCTAGCACCACATGAGTATCTACTAAATCCATGACATAAAATTCGTTGGTCAACATGTAGTTTCTAAAGGTTACTTCTAGTCCCCTGATCCTCTGAGTACACATTATGTTGTACCCATATTCTACTACCACATTGAATCCTTCAAAATCCTCCATAGGGATGTTTCTCCTATTGACAAGTGCAACATCAATGAAGTTGTTGGTGTATCCACCATCCACCAATGTTGTAACCCTCTTCCCTTGCACAATACCTATAATACTGAAGGTATAATATTTAGGGAGCTATGGAAGTGTAGCAATGGTTACTCCCTTGGGGATATCTTGTAATTGTGTGTGTTCTATGTTCTGTGATGGCTCACCACTATCTTGTCCAACACCTTCTTCCTCCCCATCATCCTCCTCGTCAGAAATTACCTTGATATAATGGGCCTTACCTTTGCCCATACATCTATGACCTGGTTCCCATAGATCCTTGCAACTGAAGAAAAGTTTCTTCTTCCTTATTTCTCTCCGATTCTCCTCATCTGTTATGTCCTTCTCAGTCCAAGACTTCTGGGGAAACCTTGTCCCCTTGCCTCCTTGAGGGATGCAAGATTTTTTCAATATGTTCTTGTTGACTGCGTCCTTCATGTCCTAACATTTCATGATGGCTTCATGCAATGTGGTTTTCCTAAAGGCCTTCACCCATCCTCTCAAGGTTTCAGCTAGACCTTTTGTTAATAACATCACCAACCTCTGTTGAGAGATATCTATCACCATAACTGCTATCCTTTCAAAATATGCAATGTATGCTTCTGGTGTGCCTATATGTTTCAACTATGCCAAATCCTTGAAATGTATCTTAGGGTCCTTCTAGTCTAACCTTTCCATCAAGTTTTGAGTGAAGTACACATATGGAGTGATGTTGGTGTGCCCTAATGTCACCATCCCATGGTACCACCATTTGTGAGCTTCTCCTTCCAATTGAAGGGTGGTATACTTAACTGCTTCGACTTCAGTAATTGGATTAAGTTGGAGATACGTATCCAACTTATGTACCCAGGCCCTAGCCATTCTCTTTGCAGAACCATCAAAGGGTGGAATAGTCAAAATTCCCACCTTATGCATGATATCAAATTTTTGTGAGCTCTGTGTTCCCCTATTCCCCTCCTTCGGACAATGTTTATGTTTAAGGTCGTATAAGTCTCTATACGGAAATTTCTCATGGATATATTCATGTACCGTCTCATACTCCCTGTATGAGGTGTTAATATCAAGCCCCTGATCCAGTTGATCTGGTGCCTCCATAGGTTGCTCTGTCAGGAACTGTGGTAATAAAGGCATAGGGATCTTTAGGCTCCTACCCTCAGTCGGGTTATGGTTGTTATTTCCTTCTACATAAGCTCTATTCCCCATATGGATTCCCTCTAACTAGTTCCCATTGGAGCCTCCAGGGTTTTGACTCGCTTGAGTGTTGCTAAGGAACGATTACATGAATTGTGTCAATTGTCATTGCTCAACGACCATCTATCGTTGCTCATTGACCATGGATTCTAATAGGTACGAGACTCTATCTTCACCATGGTCCCCCATGCCTCCTTTTGGTTCTAACTCTATGTAATTTACTTCTGTTTCTTTTTCTAGTGACTCTCAAGAGGTCTGTCCTCCTCGCCCTTTTCTTCTATGCATCAATGTAGTCACATGCAAGAAAAATCACCAACTTTGGTACCACTGTAATGTCCCCAACTAGTCTAAGTGGAGATATTATGTTTTTGTCCCAAAATTATTGTTTCTTCTTAAGTGAATGTGTTTTTAACTTCTTATAAGATAACTTACTCAATGAGAAATATTTTCAAACAAATAACACACACCCATTACACAATAGTAGAGCAGACAACCATGACATCTTATTATGGATGGGAGATCCCCAAAACAATACAATGGTAACTAATGGCTGTAATAACAACTACAAAATATTACTAAGCACACAAACTAATAACTGCCAGGTAGCGTCAAAATCTACTATAGAAGCAACACTATATGAATCCCAAGGCTCTCCAAGCCCTACACTATTCTGTTATAGTGACGTCCATTCTACATGCAGTCTTCCAAACTCTTCAGAACACCTTTTCAAACCTGATCTTCTGCAAACCACCAACCTAAATAGATCCTTGCGGGATGCCTGTTGGGTGTTTCGTGGGAACTCGTGGGATGACCCTTGCTCAAATCGCAAGGATGCCTCCTGTTACGACTGCACGAAACCCTTCGACACCTATGGATTTTGGTGAATGGTCTTCTCTTGAAAATTGCGGCAAACACCTCGTACAAATTGATGTGCCTCCAACTCTCTCTTCAGAATAAAATTAAGCACCACAATGAAATCAAAGAGAACTCTGGATGAATTCCTCTGTTTTCCAACTAGGATGGATATTGCACCACCAAAATTAAACCTGCAATGGAAGGGTTTTTCCCAAAACCCCAATGAAAATGCTAGCTACAAGAGAACTCAATAATATATCAAATCATAATACCAAGGGGAAAGGTTGCTCCTGTATTTATCCTTCCTTTGGACCTTCTAGATCTTTCCCCCATTTTGACCAAATCAAATCTTCACTTTATTTTCCTCCAATTTCACTTAAATATAATTGTTTATTTTATTTAATGTCACTTTTAGTGTTTATCAATCTTTTTACCTAGAGACACCAAACAAACCACCTTGACTCCCTTTTTCCTTGTTAACTATAACCTACGAGAGTCATATAGGCTAATGAGTCACCTTCCGTCACAATCACTTGGAATGAGACATTACATAATTTTTAATTTTTTATATTCAAGAAATATTAAGCTAAATTAAATCTGAATCTAAAACTAATATTTAAAATAAATATACTTTTTAATGTAATAAATTCAAAATTAAAACAAAATTACACCATTTTACAAATACATTTAAAATTACAAGTTAAACTAAATAACAACTATAACAACTCATTACAAATGAGTACTAAAAAACTATATTACACATCACAAGTGTTCATTTTATGCCATATAATCACAAAAACAAAACAGGTTGATAACTAAGTGTCATCATATTCTACTTTATATGTAAAGAATGGATGTTTTTTATTAATGAAGTTATTAGTAAATGCCAACATAGTAGGTTAAANACCATCCCATGGTACCACCATTTGTGAGCTTCTCCTTCCAATTGAAGGGTGGTATACTTAATTGCTTCGACTTTAGTAATTGGATTAAGTTGGAGATACGTATCCAACTTATGTACCCAGGCCATGGCCATTCTCTTTGCAGACCCATCAAAGGGTGGAATAGTCAAACTTCCCACCTTATGCATGATATCAAATTTCTATGAGCTCTGTGTTCCCCTATTCCCCTCCTTCGGACCGTGTTTATGTTTAAGGTCGTATAAGTCTCTATACGAAAATTTCTCATGGATATCTTCATGTACCGTCTCGTACTCCCTATATGAGGTGTTAATATCAAGCCCCCAATCCAGTTGATCTGGTGCCTCCATAGGTTGCTTTGTTAGGAACTATGGTATAAAGGCCTAGGGATCTTTAGGCTCCTGCCCTCGGTCGGGGTATGGTTATTATTTCCTTCTACATAAGCTCTACTCCCCATATGGATTCCCTCTAACTGGTTCCCATTGGAGCCTACAGGGTTTTGACTCACTTGAGTGTTGCTAAGGAACAATTACATGAATTGTGTCAATTGTCATTTCTCAACGACCATCTATCATTGCTCATTGACCATGGATTCCAATAGCTACGAGACTTTATATTCACCATGGTCCCCCATGCCTCCTTTTGGTTTTGACTCTGTGTAATTTACTTCTGTTTCTTTTTCTGGTGACTCTCAAGAGGTATTTCCTCCTTGCCCTTTTCTTCTACGCATCAATGTAGTCACATGCTAGAAAAATCACCAACTCTGGTACCACTGTAATGTCCCCAACTAGGCTAAGTGGAGATATTATGTTTTTGTCCCAAAATTATTAATGTTTCTTCTTAAGTGAATGTGTTTTTAACTTCTTATAAGATAACTTACTCAATGAGAAATATTTTCAAACAAATAACACACACCCATTACACAATATTAGAGAAGACAACCATGACATCTTATTATGGATGGGAGCTCCCCAAAACAATACAATGGTAACTAATGGCTGTAATAACAACTGCAAAATATTACTAAGCACACAAACTAATAACTACTAGGTAGCATCAAAATCTACTACATAAACAACACAAGGAACTTGGAATGATGCCAATCTATGAATCCCAAGGCTCTCCAAGCCATACACTATTCTGCTATAGTGACGTATATTCTACATGCAGTCTTCCAAACTCTTCAAAACACCTTTTCAAACCTGATCTTCTGCAAACCACCAACCTAAAGGGGTCCTTGCAGGATGCCTGTTGGGTGTCTCGTGGGACCTCGCGGGATGACCCTTGCTCAACTCGCAAGGATGCCTCCTGTTACGGCTGCACGGAACCCTTCGACACCTACGAATTTTGGTGAATGGTCTTCTCCTGAAAATTGCGGCAAACACCTCATACAAACCGGTGTGCCTCCAACTCTCTCTCCAAAATAAAATTAATCACCACAATGAAATCAAAGAGAACTTTGGATGAATTCCCCTATTTTCCAACTAGGATGGATATTGCACCACCGAAATTAAACCTGCAATGGAAGGGTTTTGCCCAAAACCCCAATGAAAATGCTAGCTACAAGAGAACTCAATAATATATCAAATCATAATACCAAGGGGAAAGGTTGCTCCTGTATTTATCCTTCCTTTGGACCTTCTAGATCTTTCCCCCATTTTGACCAAATCAAATCTTCACTTTATTTTCCTCCAATTTCACTTAAATATAATTGTTTATTTTATTTAATGTCACTTTTAGTGTTTATCAATCTTTTTACCTAGAGACACCAAACAAACCACCTTGACTCCCTTTTTCCTTGTTAACTATAACCTACGAGAGTCATATAGGCTAATGAGTCACCTTCCGTCACAATCACTTGGAATGAGACATTACATAATTTTTAATTTTTTATATTCAAGAAATATTAAGCTAAATTAAATCTGAATCTAAAACTAATATTTAAAATAAATATACTTTTTAATGTAATAAATTCAAAATTAAAACAAAATTACACCATTTTACAAATACATTTAAAATTACAAGTTAAACTAAATAACAACTATAACAACTCATTACAAATGAGTACTAAAAAACTATATTACACATCACAAGTGTTCATTTTATGCCATATAATCACAAAAACAAAACAGGTTGATAACTAAGTGTCATCATATTCTACTTTATATGTAAAGAATGGATGTTTTTTATTAATGAAGTTATTAGTAAATGCCAACATAGTAGGTTAAATATTATGTTACTAAGTGCAAAGTGGATAAGGAGTTTTTTTTATCATCCATAGTAACAACAATTATAAAAGATACTATTTATATAGAAAAATGGTAAATCAAGTGAAAAGACAAAGCATAGAAATATGTACATAAAATGTCTATGTACATAAAACATTTTAGGGGCGAAATTTGGAATGTCCAAATACTAGGTGGGAGAATTTGTTATATTATAACACTTTGTCATGTTTCACCCTAATATTTTCCATCCACTATAAATATTATTTCGTCCAGCCCAATATTCTTTTCCCCTCGACCTCTGCAATTTCAATGGACATTCACTTGGAAATTTTTCGATAGATTATTCTACATTCTAGCTTACCCTCATATATCCACACATATTTATAGCCTGCAATTTTCCCTAAGGTTAATGAGTTTTCTATCTCAATTAAGATGAAAGAGGTGGATTTGCCCAAGCTGATTTAGTTTTATATATCAATTCAACATAAAGAATCAGATTTAATTGTGAGTGACAAGATCGAGAAGCCCCAGACTCTCCTTGTTTAGATAACTAAGAAGTGCAGCTTCGTTATGGTCAGAATGATGCCCATCCCAAAAGCAACGAGATCATGACTACTTGTGTGGCCAATAAGGTTCTACAAGGTTTGACCATGACTTTTGGTAATTGCATAATTGAAAATATTTTTAAATAGAAATATATTTTATTCATGGCTCTACCTTGTTTTCTTACCAAGTCGTTTGAAGTTATTCCAAAGTTATTTTCATTGATTGGATGCTTGCAATGTGATTTTGTTTTTTCTTTTATAAGGATCTGGAAAGAAAGTATGTTGGTGTGGGCATCTTATTCAAAAAAAAAAAAAAAAAAATGTGTTTGCAAGCCATTTTGTGCAAAATGAATAAACTATTTTCAAGCCTTCAATCATCTTCAATGGAAACTATTGCTTCCCACCTTTTCAACATGATGGCTTTGGAGCCACTTCAATAATCATGTACAATCTTCACTTCCTCTCTCCAATATCATACATTATGTCATTTTTAACCTTGAAGAGAAACAATGCACACGTTGTCTCGTTCTTCAATGCAACAATCATAGTTATTGAAAATTAAAGCCCTTCAACTCATATTGGCATGTTGATTATTACATTTTCAATAAGGCTTGCTTTGTTTGTTTTTCTTGCTTATTTTGGACCTTCTACTTCTTTCCAATCAATTGAAACTCATTTGTCACATGGATAGTATCTTATGCAGTTACGGTGTTTTCATTACTGACAAAACAAAATCATTTGCTAACAATAATAGCCTTTCCAATTGATTTCCAAACTCTTGCGGAATGTGATAAATGAACAATTTTTTTATACACGGTCTTTCAAACTATTCCCTAGAAATTGTTTGCATGTTTCCATCTACTAAATTTGCATTGACCACTGTTGATCTTATAGATCCATCTTCAACAAGCAGCGTGGAAGGATAGATCATTTCCCCTCGTCATCTCATATCATAATAGATAGTAGATACATCTTGGTATCTTCAATTCATCTATCTAGCCAATGGCATTACAACAAATTTTGTATGTGTCATACCAATGACAAGAATAGGATAACATGTTCCTTCACATGCATAGGGAACTACACCTTCCAATAATAAAATGGATTCCCATGCATACGCTACAAACAAAGGATGTTTAATAACTAGTGTGCCTCTCTCAGTAAATCTCTAGTGCCCCTTCCTCATTAATTGTAAGAAAAATTGCATATGAATATTGGCTAGAAAATGGATATGTTGAGTGCACCAATTCTAAAGAAGAATCACCTATAGAGAAACAAGTTAAATTTAACAAGTTTTTTCTATCTATTTAGGCTATTGCAGATTATTAGGTTATGGGCATTGCACATGGTCATTTTTTCCCAATTGAGATGGGTCAGTTCTTTCTCCACATATGTCCTATATCAACCAAATGAGATTTCTTTGTCAATGTAATGCACCATCTATAGCTTTCTTGTCTGGTCATTGAAACCCTCCACTAACAAAATGTCTTCTCTTTTTTATATCGCTTTATGTCCTATTGTTATATAATATTTTTTCACTCCATATGCATAGATGCACTCATTGGCCCTAGTATGAAATTCATCTACAATTGTAGACCAAAATGCCTCAAACTCTTTAAAAAACACTCTTTGGAAATCCATACGCTACTATTGATCTGACAGCTATCGTATGCAACTTTATATACTCTTGTTTCCCTTCAACAACTCATGTATGCACTCAAATTGCACAAAAAATATAAAATATGTGCAAAATGATTTTTTTGTGTGAAGTTAACGGGTTTTCTAGGTTAATTACCTTATATTTGTCATACGTAACTACTCCAACTAACTTTTGATGGTATAAATAGAGCCATTGGGTGGAGGAGAAGGGGAAGCACCCTTATGCTAGTGAAATTCTACTTAAGTTTACAAGTATTTAGTCCTCTGTTTTTAATACCATCCCCATTCATCGAAACCCTTGTTTCTAGCACCCTTGCCCTCATTATTTGATTGATAGGAAGAGACCCATTCTATTTCTATCACCTACTAGACCCAAGGAATAAGGAGGTGAAGTTGTCTTTAGTGGCTCGGGAGGAGGAATCCAGACGATGGTTCCAGCTGATGCCTCGACAAGGATTAGGTGACATCATTTCTTTTTATTTGTTGTTAATTTAATATATGAGAACTCTCTTCTTTCCTTCTCCAATTATGTGTTATCAATCTTCTTTCACTATTATTGTATGCATATGATTGGTAGATATCTAACTTGTTGATCCTAGTTAGTTTAGGTAGTTAGAATTTGGTTATTATAAATACTTTAATTGCAAATATGTTCTTTGTTTCTGAAAATCAACAAAAGTTATCATGGGATGAGGGATTAGAGTGAAGGTCTTCAAGAGAAGTCTACTCTGAACTCTAGTGTCTGGGTTACTGGTTTTTAACCACTGGTAGTTATGAAGTTGTATGTAGTAAATTCTTTTGGGTTTGAGTTAGTTCTTTGGATTGTCTCTCTCTGTGACCTTCAACCCTAGTCATAGGGGTAAAAACCCCATAACAAACTTGGAGACTTTACTAGGGATCGAATTCTTAATTTCACCGACTCACCTCACCGGGAGAATCCTATAATGAAATAAATGTCCTCAACCTCTATTGTAATGTCCCTAACCACCAACCAGCCGGGAAACGCCACTACTCGAACACTTCACTTAACTTTGATACCATTTTGTGGTGTCCCCGGAACATACATACATACATACATACATACATACATACATACATACATATATATATATATATA
>JZKD02S0619237.1:0-15825 GCA_000966675.3 Picea glauca
CTGGGCTTGCAGGCCTCCTGATGGGTCGCCACTCGAGTCTGCACAAGGAACGACATGTCCTCCATGGACGGATCTTCAACCACAATACAGGGGGGAAATTCCTCCTCAGGACCACTTTTCTGCAAAGCTTCCAACTCGTGCCCTTTAACATGTTGACTGCTACCAACACCAGGCTATCCTATAATGGCAAGTCGCGCCCTTCTTTCAGCCTTGTTTTTCTTTCTGAGAATGGACGTCGCCAATGCCAAGGCACGTTCCAGCTTTTCCTTACGACGCCTCTGTGCCTTATGGGCCTCCCATGCCGCGCCACGACGAGGTCTGCCTCGCTTCCTGGCCATGAAGGAGGAGCAAGGTGAGTGCAGGTGAAGGCCAATTGACCCGAGGCAGTGTGTATGCAATTGCAAGTTAAGGCGCAAAGCGCGGACGAGCAAGCTCTATCGCGAGGCGGTCAAAAGGAGATGCAGCAAGAATGTTGGACCGCGCCCGAGCAACCAGATTATAAACAAGATACAAAGTCGCACCAGAACGTCACGGTGTATGCTAGACACAATGAGAATTGGGCTGCACCCGAGCATCCATGCAGAACTCGGAGCCGAGGTGAGTGCAGACCTGCCCTGTCCGGGCAAACTAAAAGCCAAATGATCAAGAGTCGAGCCCATCCTTTCTCCTTTAACTCTGGCCGTCCCGGGAACACTGCAAACGTAAATGCTCGCTCGCGGGAAGGGTCTCTCCGTCTTGCCCCTGCAGCTATATCCGTCCTCCATGGTTAATGCATGCGCGTGGGTGGCGGTTTATGTCATTTATGCCTGGGCCGAGTGGAAATCCACCTGTGACCCCTGAGCGACGTGTCACCCCATCCGGGGCAAATAAATTAAATTTTAAAATAATGTTATCTAAGTATTTTTGCGGAAGATTCAACTTATTAACCATTCAAATTAACCTATTTGACTGATTCAAAATAGGTACATGTATAATACCTGACTCAAATCTATTTGTGATCTTTTAAATATTTTAAAAAAATAATTTTTCTATGTTTGAACCTTTAACTTAATAAATACGAAGTATAGAAGAATCTATACTCATAAATATAATTATTTTGAATGTACTTATGCTTGTGACAAGGTTTCACATCGCAGCGGTCCTCGTGTACTGGTGCTTTTCGTTGGGTATTGAAAACCACTATCGTGCATTAAATGTTGATCGAAATCCGAATGATGAAAAAACTCTGTCGTCGTATTTGGAGTTTGAATGTATCCCTTAACAAAACATGGATTGACACAAATTTAAAATCCACATCCAATATGGAAAACTATTATCAAATGCATCAAATGTTGATAGACTGTGCAATAAGACTATCAATTTTATATCCAATAGTAATACAGATAAATAATATTAATTTTATTATTTAATTAAAAAAACACAAACTATTATGTTAAAGTTTGGAAAATTTAAAAAAAAATAAAAATCAAACTAAAATAATACCGGCTCAAGCCTTTGACAGGGACAAATAAATAAAATAAAAAATCATTAGTAAATTTGAAAACACACAAACACATAAAAGTTGTATACTACTTCTAAGCTTTTCATATAATATATTATAATATAAACCAATTATCAATGAAAATTATATTTTTTTTTTATAGTAATTACTATTTGTTAATAAATTGGGATTACCATAGATTTAGATGATATGAGTCTTGAGGCAAGTTAACTAAACTCAATTAACCATATACATTAATAACAACATCACACTTCTTAAAGAATTTAGTTAACCTCATTAATACAAAAACCTCACCAACTAGGTTTTGGATTGAGATCATAAAGATAAAAAATACTCCAACTTACCACTAAAGCACAACCCAATGAATAATCAAACATTACTTCTACCAATATTCACTTTTCTTTATGCTTGAAATAAATTGTCATAACTTTATATTGATGTGAGGTTATCAAATGATGACATAAATGTAAATGTAAATGTAAATGTAAATAGGGTATTTTTTTTTATAGTACACATGCTACTAGCTACTAGTTGTGCATAAATTACATTTCTTTGCATATATGTGCATGCACCTAAGTAAGATTATATGTTCATTGTATATAATCTTGTAAATTGTTTATCTAATTATGAGTGCATAGATAAATGAATAGGGAATAATTGGTATAATTCACTAAGATGTGATTTAGTGATTGATTTAGTGATTGAGATGGGTATTGTTATTATAATGACCTAGGTTCAAATTTTGATAGGCATATAAATATGATTTTGGTATGATTTTCTTGAATTTAACAACTTTCATGTTGAAGGGGATTTTAATGCAATAATGTAATCTTTAGGTTCATAGCTCACCATAGAATTTCAAAAAATAAAACATTTACCCATACCAAACACGAAATAATTATACCGACAAGCACTAACAACTCAATACTTCAATGTCAATTTCTGATCACAGGCCAATCTTCTTGACATCAATGGCTCAAAGATTATCCATCCCTTATTATTTCAAACTAGATGACTTTGTGGAAATGGTTTTCGAGTCTTAGTAGGGTCCTCTAAAATATATCCCTCGATTGAAAGAACCTTATGGGAGTCAAAGTTGAGTGACATCCAATGTGAAATTGGAAATGTTGGCTACAATGAAATAAAATAAAATTTGAGAGAAGCAAGTTACAAGTAAACAATGGTGAAAAACATTCTCAAAACTAAAAACTAGAAGTTTATGGCTAAGGCAAGTGTATAGAAACACATAATATACTCATAAACAAATAAATATAAAAAATATGAAACTCGATGAAATATCCTTACCAAATGACTCAAATTAATCTTAAAATTTCAAAATATTAAAAAGACAACTCATTACTTTTACAAAAACCTTTTTCAAAACCCTACACAATTAGGAAGAAGGAAAAAAAAAGATATTGAAGAACTTTACCAAGTGGCTAGCTTATAGGACAATGGGTACCTCAATAAGCCTGTCACAAAGGATGACATTCACAAAGCATTTATGTCAAGGAAAAGCCCCAGGTCCATATAGACTCTCTGCACATTTTTATAATAACGACAATTCATCATAAAACATGTTTTATAAAATACATGTAGGAATCCTGAAAACTTCAGCAAATTCAGTGGCATAAATTCCACATTCCTTGTGCTTAGCCCAAAAGAGAGATGCCCTCAACTTTAGTAGGCTTAAGTCATTTTCTTTGTGGAATGTATTTTATATGATTTGTTCAAAAATAGTAATCAATAGACTAAAAAGGATATTTGACCAAAAGAGATGCATCTAACTTTAGTATGTTTAAGTCATTTTCATTGTGGGATGTATTTTATATGATTTGTTAAAAACAATAACCAAGAGACTAAAAAGGATATTCCCAAATCAATCTCGAAAGAACAAGGTGACTTTGTACTTGGAAAACTCATATTTAAAAACATAATTATAATCTATGAGGCAATTCATAGCAGCAAACTTGCGAAAAGGTGAAATATGGTCACCAAATTGGATATGGAAAATGCCTTTGATAAGGTATGCCTTTCTCCTAAAAATAATTGGTTTTACTAACAAATGATTTATTGGGGTTTATGCATGTATAGGAAGCTCTTGGATGCCGCCCTTGAAAAATGGAAGATCAACAAGTTTCTATCCAATATATAAGTACACAAGGGTCAACTTAGGGAAGGATGCCCCCTCTCACCATACCTTTATATATTAATGGAAAAAAATCTTGGGAAAAATCATTGAACAAACCCCACATGCAAGAACTTCTCCCTAGGTAATAGTCATGGAGATAAAGGTAGTCAACCACTTCCAATTTTCACATGATATTCTTATGTTGGGAGGAGCATCAAATCCAATTGCTAGGAGGTTCAAACTAGTTATGAGCACGCTCCCTAATTCTACTTTGAACCAAATATCAAGGCTCCTGGAATTTCCAATAGAAAAAAAATAGAAATCTCTCCACCACTCGAGGATCCCTTTGTCATGGAACATGTTAGAGGTGAGTCAATGGAATCTTATTCTACATAAATTAAAAAAGAAATAGAGCATGCTTCACCCAATGGATAAACATCCCATGTGAAATCTATCATAATCACTCCCTTCCCATATATTGTTGTTCTGTGTTCACTATTCCAATTGGACTCATAATGGAACTTGATACAATTGTATGCACCTTCGTATAGAGAGAAGAGAAATGGTTTTCATAAAAAAAAAGGTTATCCTTGATATAATAGGAGAGGCTTAAATCTAGGATATCTAGGGGAGTGACAAATCAAGAATTCCATCTCAATGAACAAAACATTGGGCATATAATTACTATGGATACACATAATTGGAAAGAATCAAAGTAGAAGGAAGTACTAATAAAAAAAGTAGTGTGATTCCCTTGGCAAGAAAAGAATAACTTCAGTGAAATCACAAGCTTGGAAAGCCACCTACCAAGTCACATTGATAAACAACTTTCTCTATCAAGGACCAAGAGGAAGAACTTCTATCAATGTATGGAATGACAAGCTCCATCAAATAGACAAAATGGAAAGTGAAAGGGAACTTCAAAACATTGAGATATAATTATCTTTAGCGCCATCACTCTTACAAACTTCTTGGTGTGATTGGAGAGTAGTCAATATTAGATAAGATCAGAGTAGGAAAATACTTACCCAAATTCTCTCCCCACTTATATGAGGAATGAGTGTCTTACCTAAGTCTTTTAAGAGATCTTCCCTAATCCAAAAATCCTTAGAAGGCACCAGATCATGGGGAACCAAGGGAGAATACTATGTTGAAACAAGGATCTTCAAAATTGTAGGAACAAGGAGACCAAATCAAAATCTTCTTGGCATCCCTAATCAACAAGTAACCTTTATTGTATGTTCTTGTTATGGTACATATTATTTGTACATATTTTATGTGTAATGTAAGTAATATTTAAAAAAAATCAAACTCCATGGCTACCACTGGAAAAAGATTGGGATGGAACCTGAGTCCCAAAAACTAATGCCTTGTTTTATCTTCTAGCCTAAATAAATTATAATTGTTAAAAGTCTCCATAAACAAGGGATCCAAGGGCCCTCCATGTGTTTTAAGTCTAAAAAAGAAGAGGCATCCTCCTCTCATCTTTTGCGTGTAAGTTCATTAAAGATATCTGATTCCATAGTCTAATAGAGGTAAAATCTCTAGATTGAGTAAGGGAAAACTTCAAGGAAAACAATGTTCTCTACACTAAGAACTGACTTGAATCTTTGAAGAAAAAAGCTTTGTTAAAAAGAACGAGAGCTCCTCCCAAGATTAGTCTATTGAATGTATCTTTATATGGAAATAGAAATTCAATAATAAGTATTCCTCTCCCTCTTTAATTATGTAGTTAACAATTAATTTACTCAAAGAAATCAATAATAACAAACATGAAAGGACAAAAATCAACACTCTTTGGAAGAACATAAAAAATGTGTGGCTTAAAGAGATGGGATTTGTTGGAATGGATCTTGATCCCTCGAAAAGAAAATTAAAAAAAAAGACCTTGAAAGAATGTATGAGAAACATGGCATCCATATCTTCTTCTTTGATGGAGTTGCTAAGGGAATATAGAGTCAATACACGGAGGGATAAGGGTGAGCTCTATGTGCAAAATTTGTTTGGGGTATTGGTTCCTCTACAAATAACCTTGTCGAAGTCTTGCTTTGCTATAAGGGACTTCAATGAGTCCACTCTCCCATCATGGGAAGAATTGAAATTATCAGAAATTCGACCTTGGTTATGGATGTACTTAGGGAATGAGTGTTGTCTAGAGCCCCAAAATTACAAGGATAATAAAGAGATGCCCCTTTGCTTATTCACTACTACAAGGTAGAAATATTCCATATGTACAAAGGATTCCGCACATAAGTAGATGCTAAAGTCAATCAAGTACTATCCCGACAAAAGTATAGGATTAAAAATCTAGTCCAATGTAACCCTATGGGAGGAAAGGGATGACCCCATACCTTAGAGAACCTACAAGCAACTCTGGAAGAAGCAACACAGGGAGAGGCATCTTTGTACCTTAGTGTTCATGGAACCATAAGGTGTCCCCTTGAATCCTAAGTAGACACCTCTTGAATCCCATCGAAAAATCCCTATTCTCATAACCCAATATTTAGGGTTTAGAGGTGGCTTGCTCATATTCTTGATGCTTCAAAGTCGTAGATGGGCCCCACACCTTCAAACATCAAATGGTTTTAGAGCTACATGGACTTTACTTTCTTTCCCTCCTGTGCTCCACTATGCCCATTGGGTCCCACCCACCGAGACACTAGGGAATCTAAGTGCAGACTCTTTCATGATCTTTTAATATCCCAAAGTGGACTCTACTTCCAGTGCTCCTTACCACAAGATAAGGGGAACTCAAATTGCCTTTCTTTACAACCACTTTTTCGGGCACGTTCTTACACTAAAACCTGGTAACAACAATGTTAACAATGCAAATTTGTGACCTCGTCATTTTCAAAGTGCAATCCAAGGGGTTTATGAGCAATCTTTAAATCAACCTAAATTGTTCAAATTGCAATTTGAGTAACAAACTTTATGCTCTGAGCATTTTTTGGTTTGTCGGATACCAATGAAAGTCACCAAAAATGAGGTGATTTGAGTGCCCCTTATCAAGCTCCAAACCCCCGTTCTTACCATATGTTTATTAATGCTTCAGGTCTCCAATCTTCGATGTGTTCTAACTCCATAGTTGGGAGGAACCAAAGGTTGGAGGGCATATTTGTAACTATCGATCCTATGCTGTTTCAATCCAGGGCAACTTAAAGGGAGATGAGGCCACCATAGATAGGAACACCCTCTAAACCCAAGCTCCAAGGTGGGTCCCACCCATCTAGGGGCCCAAAGCACTAAACTAAAAGAAGAAACATTCATCCCCAACCCCTCAAGGTTCTAGTCTCCATTGGGCGGGTCCTACCCATCCGAGGGACCAGAGCATCGGATGAAAAAGAAGAATCTACCGTCCCCGACACCTCTGGCTTCCAGTCCCGGGTGGTGGGCCCCACCATGTCTACCAACTCATCACGGGAACCTCGAGATTACGTGATATTAGCCACCTCATCCATAGCCAAAGACAGCACGGCGTGGCTGAAACTTTACGACGCCCACTCCCATATTCCTTTCTGTCGGTATCCTGGTTGGAATCAGCGCGGATGGAGACTCGGCTCTACAGAGCTCTACAATGCACAGACATTCAAATCCAGCACTCTAACGAAGACCGTCAACCAGAAAAACAGAATTCCGATGAATTAAGACAATGGACGGGATGACAACCAATCACTAATTTCATGGCTGTCATTTTGAATGCAATTCCAGGTTAAGAGTATGTTGTATGTGGAATTTTTTATGTAAAAGAAATCCTGGTTTTGCTGCGGGGTTGATAAATTGGGGGACAATTGCTTCTTCAAAACATACAAAATTCAGTAATCGGATGGGATGATGGGAATTCTGATGTTTGGTGGCTGACATGGATTCTCCCTTGGAGCAGCTCAGAACACTAAGATTTGCAAATTTTCAATTCTTGTACATTTACACTTAATGGTATCATTGATCATGAACTTAACTTAATGGTATCATTGGTCATGAACTGACAAACCTCACAGCTGATATACTTTATGCATTCCTTTCCATTATGTACTCTAAACGTTCTATTTTTTGTTTTCCTGGTATATTTTCTGATTAATTTTGTCTGAAATCTGACAAGAAATTGTTGGAACGGCATACTTGAGTGGTTGAGTCTTATAATCGGAGTCTCGCAGGGACTTTTCAGGATGTTGAATCCATTTCATGAACTGACAAACCTCACAGCTGATATATTGTATGCATTCATTTCCATTATGTAGTCTAAATGTTCCATTTTTTGTCCTTTTTCTGGCATATTTTCGGATCATTTTTGTCTTAAATCTGGCAAGAAATTGTTGGAACTACAGATTTGAGTGGTTGAGTCTGTATAATCCAAGTGTCACAGGGATTTTTCAGTATGTTGAATCCATTTAGGGCATTCAAAAATGCAATTTGAACCACCCATATTTCACCCAGATTTATATCGCCAAAACCAAATTCCAGTGAAAAATGCCAAAAAGTAAAACTATTAGACAACGTCTTTACTAAAATCGTTTGTTACAATACGTGTTGAAGTGAATGGAGGCAAAAAAATAGTTGGCAAAGGGAATTCATAGGCTTAAACCATGGCAAGTTTTTTACATTTTGCATCCTTGAATGTTGTCCTACTGAATATCACTGACACTTAAAAACTTGTGATGTTTCTCTGGCTTTAAGAAATTACGAAAACATTTCACACAGATTTAAGAATGTGCAAAAATTCCTGGACAAGCTGTTTTTGTTGTGCTTGGATCATCGTGTTGTTGTGTTATTTGAACAGTTAATTTTGTAATAAGAGAACATATAACAGCCCTCACAAGTACTAAAGGCTTCTTTGAAATTAAAGAGATTCAAATCCTCATATAGAACTTAAGAAGATTCCACCAGCATAAGAAACACAATACAAATATTTCAATTATTTTTTCCCTGGCATATACTGGCAACAACAGGAATGCTTTTTGGAGAGAACATGAGAAATTGTGTCCAGACTTGTGAGTATAAATCCAGGAAAATAATCCCCTTCAGATGAAAAGCATACAATCCTAGATCACCCTCCTTGCAACGACATATGAACCAAATTTGAGATAAGCAAGAATTACATCCTCCAATTTAAAGCACTTTGAGATAAGCAATAATTACATCCTCCAATTTAAAGCACTTGTGATGGAAAAGACCACCTCGAAAGAACAACCCTAAACTACTTTATTACACTGAAATATCAACCAAATACGAGATAAAGAGGGATTGTATGATCCAATAAATACAAGTAAGATGACAAATCAATCAAGAAAGTTAATAATAGAGGAGATATGCAACTTGTTATATGAGGTTCCTCTTTGTGATTTTCATTGTATTGATGGAGATTTGTTGTCGGTTCCTTGGAGGTCTATGGCTTGAGGGAGTCTCACTTGTCTTTGGTTGGATGATTGTGATCTTTTTAATTATGCTTTCTTCTTGGCGATTATGTTGGCCATGTTGAACACTCCTTGGTTTCACTTATGGGTGGTTGTGGAGCATACTATCTCATTGTGGTGTGGTTTGGTATATATGCTTATCTTGGATATGGATGATGACTCTAGCCCCACAAGGAGTTAGATGATGGTGTTAGGAGGTAGAGGTTTCATGATGTTTGATGGTTCCTAGTGACTTGGTGTGTTTATGTATGATGTTGATGTCACTAGAAGGGGATCTTCTATATGGTCCTCATGTGTTGGATTTGTGATGGGGAACACACTTGATGATTGGATGGGCTAGCACTTTGTTATGTCCCCTTCTCTTATGATGTTGCTATGGTGGAATGATTCATGTTTCCTTTGTGGGATTTTTCTCAATGATATAACTTAATGATGTAACATTTGCTAGACATTACCTAGGGGGAAATGTGTTTAATCATGTTATTACCCTCACTCATGTGTTATTTCCTAAGTTTGAGTTAGAGTGGAGGGTACTACATATGATTTGATGGGGGTCTAACATTTTTTTTTATAAGGTTGGATGATGACTTTTGATGTAATAATCCTTTGGTGGTGGTGCACTTTATGTTGGGCATTATGTTTTGCTCTTATTATGGTTGGGGTTTTGCTAAGGAGAACATCTATTATTTACATGGTACAACACTTTATTAGAGGACACCCCCTCATTGGTACACATGTTCTTGGTGATTTAATATGTTTGCGACTAGTTGGAGGGGGACTATGGTTATATTTTAGCAGTAACCTTTGTGCACACATGTCGAGTTTGATTTAAATATTCAATGGTTAAATTAATCTAATTTATCTAAATTAAGGTTAATAGTGTGTGTGCCCTACTTCATTGGCTTCCTTTCACACTTGAAGGGGTTAGTTGGAGGTGGTTACAAAGGATTTTTATTGGGAGGTGTGTGGCATACTTGGAGGGCCACACGTGTGGCACATTACATGCATTTACTTGGTCAACTTACTATATTTGGGCTCATCCTTGAGGGAAAACTTCTAGAGACACTTATTGCTATTCTTGGAGGCGTATATTTATTTATTTCATGGAGATTTGGCATAGTCAAAACCCTAATCATCCTTATCTCCTTGGTTCTGTTGGAGATTGCCCACTTACTATGGGGTTTGACTAATTCATCTTGGATTGGCTGCATGCATATTGTGAACCACTTTTTGTTTTTGGAGGTTGGTTATGGAGCATTCTCCTAGGATGAATATCTCATTGTTATATCTCTCATGGACCTTGGAGGGCACACTTTGTTAGCTCTTCTAGGTGGACCCTTGAGCACACCCTCCTAAATTGAAGAATATTTTATTATATTTTGCATGCATCCATTCTTGGAGGGTGGATTCTATGTGGACCCATTTAACATTTGACTTAGTATAATACCTATTTCTTGATGGTGTGTCATCTCTTAGAGGTTTTTGTTGTGTATGATTGCCTATTTTTGAATGAGGGCGACCTCTCTTGGGGAGGTTGGTGTCTACATGTCTTGGTATTGTCAACCATGGATCTAACTACTCCAATATTTTATAATTTGTTGACATGTCGTGGAGTTAGTTAGAAGGAAGATATATATTATTGTATGAGAGACTTAACTCACTCTATATAAAGAGGAGTTTCTCTTCATTTCATTTGTAATTGACAATTAAGAATTTAGGAGTTAGAGAAGTGATGAATTATCAAGCTTGATAGAGCTCCTTTGTACTACCACTCTTGAAGATTAGTGGAAGGTTGAGGTATTGATCCACTTTGATGTATGGTTTATTCATGTTCTTCAGTTTGTTGTTCATGTTGTTGTAGGTTCTTCTTGTCGTCATCCTTATATAAAGGCTTAGTCACAAATTTATTCATCTAGGAGAAAAAAATTTGAATAAGTTCTCCCTTTTGCTTTATTTGTTGTTTTATTTATGCACCTATTCTCATTTCTTCTATGAGCAAAGTTGAAAATTTGAAAGCACATTTCAACTATAAAACAACACCTTATAATTTGATTGATGAGTGGCAATCTTAGCCCTCCAAGACTAATTTTCTACATCACATTTCTAGCAGATACTTAATGTTCAAATGTATCAAATTAAGCCCTTTCTACCTTAAGTACACACCTTAAAGATGAATGTATCAAATAATTTCTTCATCTACTAATTGGTGGAAGGTAGTAAACATGTATTTTCTATCATATGACCTACTTCAAAGTAGTTGTTTGTGACACATTAGTTCTCTCATTTACCTAATGCCTTATGACTCCTTTAGCCCATGATTGATAGGCATTGGTTTCTTTCCATCTATTCTCATTCCTTATTTTTGTCCTCCATTTACCTATCTTATCCTTATCCCATTTCCATTGCCATGCTATTTCATATACTACAACTACCACATGTTTTGCTTAGGCTATCTCTTTATTAAAACTTCTTGTGTCTCCATTCTATAGCCTAACAATCCTACATTTTATTCTATAGCCTAACAATCCTACATTTTAGGGAAGCCCCTTTGAGTCGGAGAAGATCCAACAAAAAGAGAGAGGAAGAACAATTGAGGTGGCCATAGGTAGCCTTCTTAAGTTTTCACGAGACTAGCTCCTTGATGCTTGGGACTTTACATCATACAAGGGTGTCAAATTTTGTTGTAGCATTCCTTTTAACCTTAAGTACACACCTTAAAGATGAATGTATCAAATAGTTTCTTTATCTGCTAATTGGTGAAAGATGGTAAACAAGTCTTTTCTGCCATATGACCTGCTTCAAAGTAGTTGTTTATGACACATTAGTTCTCTCATTTATAAAATACCTCATAACTCCATTAGATCATGAATGATAGGCATTGGTTTACTTCCATCTATTTTCATACATTGTTTTTGTCATTCATTTTCCTATCTGTCCTTATCTCATTTCCATTCCATTTCATATACTCCTACAATCATACATTTTGTTAAGGCTTACTCATCCTACATCACCTAAGAGCCCCACTCCATAGTCTTAGCAATCTTATTTACAGAAGCCCCCCCTTGAATTGGAGAAGAGCCCACCAAAAAAGAGAGGAAGAGCTATTGAGGTGATAGTGGGTAGTCTTCCTAAGTTGCACAAATCTAACACCTTGGTGATTGGAGCTTTACACTTTTGCAGGTGCTAGATTTTGTTGAAAAACTATGTTACAAAAAAGTTGAAATTTTTTTTATGAAGCAAAAAATTGTATCCCATATTGCCAGACCTACATGGTCTGTTAAAAAAGTTGTCAAGATTAGTTACAGTAGCTATTTATTCAGTGTTGCAAAACTCAGATTTGGAAAAAAATCAGCAGGGGGGTCATCAACTTGGGAAATCAGCAAAGTCAGGGGGAAATGGGAAAAACTTGGCAAGCATATTCTCAGACCTGAAAAACTTGGAAAAACTCAGAAAACTTGGCAACCTAAAAAACTTGGGAAAACCAGGAGAAAACAGAGATTTTTGCAACACTGTATTGATATTTTATTACAGTTTCAACAGATTTATGTATTTAACCAAATTACAGCAATATCGTCTCTCTCTCTCTTCAGTCTCCTCGGTATTGGTACATTAACAATGTAATTGAACCAATGCTTGGAGCCAAAGTCGAACTGTTGTTAGTCTTCTGTGTTGTATTTTTGAAGGGGGGGGCTATAGCCCTCAGATTGTGACCTTTAGTCATACAAAAGCTGTGGTTATAGATCTAACAAAACCCTCTGCAGTGCTATTCCTGTATATTATTTTCCACGAAATAAATGTTATTGGAAGGTCCAAGATTAACCAACATCTAAGTATGAACGGATATCCATGAGCTGTCTGTTTAGGCTCTACTGGACCTTACATTCGCATGAATTCAGTATACAATTCAGTTATGAGTTTAATCATGAATAGTTATACAAGCTCTCTTTGTACCTAAAGAGCACTGAATGCAGCATTCCCGGGTGTATTTCTAAATGATGTATTCCAGGGAATTATTCATGGTCGTGCGCTTTATTATGGTCTGTTTCTCATGGCTTACAAGGAGTTCAGCCCAAAAACATATTGATACAATTGTTAGTAAGGTAACATAAGCCAGAGAAAATATATATTAGGTTACAAACATTATTACTTAAACCTGATAAACCATGCCAACCTCTAAAAGAGAAATATGAGGTATATTCAAAGCAGCCGATGGTCCCCTGCAGTTCTTTCTGAGAAAGTCATATGCAACATTGATAACGAACTTCTTAAGAAAAGAAGAGCCTCTTTTTGCCTTCACATAGGAGTGGCCTAGTATAAAGGCAGCTCCAGCTTCCTTAGCATCCGAAAGTTCTTGCAGCTCATCTCTTACAGTGGGATCCATTTCAGGGCTATTAGGCAACAAAAATCTCACTTTCTTTCTCCTTACAGGTTTAGGAGAGTTTACCTCTATAATATCATTGATGCTTTGAATAATTGGGGACCTAGGATTGGATGCAGAAGCAGATTGCATACACTCGTCTG
Organism: Picea glauca; assembly: GCA_000966675.3. NCBI lineage: Eukaryota > Viridiplantae > Streptophyta > Pinopsida > Pinales > Pinaceae > Picea > Picea glauca. Next base: position 13,562 of record JZKD02S0619237.1, read on the forward strand.
TTTCATCATTTGTCATATCTTCTCTCCTTGGAGTTCCAATTACAGTCATTTTCCCATCTTGAGAAAAATCCACATTTGCAGACAAACTCTGCCTTTCTGAACGAATAAACTCTCCAATGCTGAAAACAAGCTGATTCTCAAATTCATGGTCATCTATGTGGGCATCACGATATCCATACCTAACAATGCATCTATATAGCCTGTACTCCTTAGGCCCAATACGCCCTATAAGATATCGTTCCTCTGGCCGGACATAAGGTACTGGCACTGATTTGATACACACAAAGACAAGTACCTGATGGAATGCTGGAAGATTGGTTACAAAATGTGTAAAAATTCCAGGTACTCCTGTGACCAGCTCTGTATGTATAAGTCCAATACCAGGAACGCGCACAATCCCCAGACTTGGTCCAAGACCAAGCAGCCACTTCATGGAGACCTTATTTTGCAAGTCAAATTCATATTTCTTGATCGTTCCATAGTGCCATACATACATTACAAACATGAATATGAATGCAAGAACTAAAGGTACCCAGGCTCCTTCTCGAAATTTAATGAGAGAAGCTGAAAAGTAGAGGGCCTCAATTGATCCGAAGCAGAGGATAAAGAAAAAAGCTAGCAAGGCACTTTTGTGCCAGCACAAAATAATTACTAGTGACATGAGACATGTTGTGACCAACATAACAGTGATGACAGCCAAACCTGCAAAGGAGAATGCCTCAATGTCAGAAATTCCAAACTAATCTATTAGTCAAATGATGAATATTGAATTGTCTGGTGAAATGAAGCTGTTCTGAACAAGGGTGTTAGGAAATGAGCAGTCACTTACCGGAAGCATTTCCCAAGTGTTTAGTGTCCCTAAAACCAATAGTAACAGCAAGACAGAGGATCATTAAGATCCAGTTGATTTCTGGAATGTATATCTGTCCATATATTTTATCTGATGTGTGCACCACTTTCACTCTTGGAAAGCAGCCTAATGCCAGGGATTGTTTAATAATTGAAAATGTACCAGTGATGACTGCTTGGCTTCCAACCACCGATGCAAGTATTGCAATTGCCAGTACTGGCCATCTTAGATGTTCTGCAAATGGTTAATATAAAGAATCAGGTAATTTGTTATTAAACTTAACGAGGCAAGCACTTGCATCTTTTAACTTATAGCAAAAATTATCTACAATAATACACAGGGCAAAATAAGGTAAATAACTTTAAAAGGTATAAAAATGAAACATTACCCGGTACAGATACGTAAAAGCCAATCTGATAAGCACCAGTGATGGCATGATGTTGTGAGATATATGCAGCTTGGCCCATGTATGCCAAAATTAGGGCAGGATAGACTATGGAAGTAAAAGCAATCTGCAGTAAGAAGAAACCCTATGAAAAACTTATGCTAAGGTTCTTGATGAACACTGTTGGAAATGCATGTTATTAAAGTTTGTAACTCGTACATAAAATCATGAAAGACTAGTAAGGTTTGAGCTTGTATTGGACCTTGATTGATAATTGTGAAAAGTGCCCGAGATCTGCAAACATTGCCTCTGAGCCTGAAATCATAAATGAAACAAGTTACATAGGTTATCGGAGGACTTCCAATATGACTTGATCTTCAGACCATCCCACCCCTCACCTGTGATGCACAATAGAATGCCCCCCAAGGACATCCAACCTCCTCTTTGTGTCTTCTTCAAAAAGTTGTACATGTAATATGGAGAGAGCGCTCGATAGACAGATGGATTCCAGTGAATAATATTATAGAGACCAATGGCAGAGATGCATAGTAGCCAAGTCAAAACAATTGGTGCAAACATGAATCCCACCCGATGTGTGCCATAGTGTTGTAGCGCAAATAGGCCTACCAATATAAGACATGCAATAGGAACCACTGCATCTGGAAAAGAGAAACTAGTCAGAGCATATTAAGCAAGAAGAAACTACTCCCTTGAAGCAAGCTAAATATAAGCAAGTGAAGTGTTGTCAAATATGCTAGATGATGAATTTTGATGGTGAATGATTTCCAAGAAAAGTATTTTTATGTTAAATTTGAGGATGAGGCTTATACGCATCAACAACCACCAGCCAGCTTCATCCCAATAGCCAAATAACACTAAAATTCCTAGTGCCTGCAAACCTCAGCTCTAGCTGATCCAAGTCCAAATGTGATCCAAGTCCAAATGATTGCACGGACACCCTTTCCAATCATTATTATTATTCAAAAGTTCAGTTATAGATTAAAAATATATAAAAACCATCATGGAAAT
>JZKD02S0619248.1:0-15825 GCA_000966675.3 Picea glauca
ATATAGCGTTAAATCTTCTCAATACAACTCTTAAAACTGCCGATACCCGAGAAGAATTAGAACGTTCATGGATGGCCATTGAACAAGACATTGTAACCCAGGAACAGTTGGAAGCCAGACAACGTGAACGCAGGAATCTTCATTAGCTTCCCACACCAAGGTTAGAGAAATCCTCTATCAACTATTACCATATTTTCAGATGCCTTGACACTGTACTTTAAGCCTTAGTACAGACTCAGGAACAACATATACCACTCAAAACTTTGGGAAGATAAGGCTACATAATTTATATACGAAATTTTCAATCGGGTAATGGTACCAATGCATGTCTCCATCTTCAACAACCCACCACCTAGGATTTCAGATAGCATCGCCACCAACTTGAGAAATGTGGCCGAATGGTACATAGAGGTGGATTTTTCATACATTAGGGTTTTTGGCACCTCTGTTCCCCCCTATGCTCTACCATTGTTCATATCAGATAGGCTGGTTTGTCATGAAATCGCTAGGCAAACTGTGATTGGTGGAATAAGCAAAGAGCTTAAAGGATTTTCAAAGAAGGTATGTCCGCCCTTCCCCATTCATTTGAATACATATTCTTTATTAGATTTTGGACACACAAAATCCAAGGCAGTGGCTTTGGAGGATATTAAATTGGTCCACATTGAGTTTAAGAAGCACGACCCACATAGGATTGTGGGTAATCACATGGTGAGTTGTGGCCTTAAAAGGTATGAACATGAGCATTCACCTCATGATGACATATTCTGAGGGGTGAGATCCTATGTTGAGGTCCTAAGTTGGATTCAAACCCTGTCACCTGAGGAGATGGTTGATTTCTTCAAATTTCAGGAACACCGGCGGAGCTGCCTTCCCCCAGTCTTACAGGGTAAGAATCCGCCAACCATAGATGTACAAAAAATGGAAGCCAAGGGATCCAAATATCTAGGACCTGACCAAGATGAACAACAACAAAAGAAGAAGAAAATTGAGGTCCCAAAATAGGGAGCTGAGATCCCGAATCCTCCAAGAAAGCCAGCCTCGGTTGTTACCCCTAGGAAATCATCCAAGAAAATTGGAAGCCCCATCGTTTCTGTTACTCCCCTATAGTCCACTAAGGGGATCCCAAACACAAGGTGGATTTTCAATGAAGAACTAACACCCATAAATATGGAAGAGTTTCCTCCAAATGGATTTTTCTTTGATAAGAAGAGAAAGGTCGTTGTGAAACAAGAACTTTATCAAGAAGCAGGCACAGTGACCAAGAAATTTAAAATCCTTGTTGATGGGAGAGCCATGAAAAAAGAGGAATTTGCAACTCAGATAGCAGGGACGTTGGGGGATTTTGTAATAGCCAACCAATATTTTGTCAGGTCCCTAAAAGAACAGTTGAAGAGGAAAAACCGTTTGATCGAAACTTTGGAGGATAAGATGGCTACAGTAGAAGAAGCCGCCAAATATCAAGTGAACACAGGTATAGAGCTAGCTAGGGAAATTGATCAAAAGGAAATCGAGTGGCTCAAATCTGATCTCGAACAGACATGGAAGATGGCTCAAACCAACCAATCATAGCTAAGCCAGCAAGGAAAATTGATAGGGAATTTATAGGCCAAATTAAATCTCACTGAAAGCCAGATGATAGATATCTGGATATTCCAATCCCAAGCCATAGAAATCCAAAAAAGAGTATCGGTAGCTCAACAAGATTTACTTGCTAAAGTGGAAACTATTCAAAACCATTGCCAACTCATTAATCAAGTACTGGAAAACATCTCCTTCATAGAAAAAGAAGCTAGGGCAGCTCGGGTCACTTTCCAAGAGGCTGCTATAGCCACGACAAAAAGGAAATGGGCAGTAGTTCCAGGCTTTCCATCCCAGAGCAGACCCGATGTAACATCTTGTTGAAGGCATGGGAGCGTAACATATTAGAAAGTAGACAATGAGATAAAGAGGTAAGAAACTCTTGTGAAGAAAATTTCAGCTTCATAGATGGGAGTTTGTTGGATCTCGATAATGAAAATAGCACTGAGACATTGGGCCAGATTAATATAGCCAAGCCCCTACTAAATATCAAGGAAAATGAGGACAGAGAGTTGGCTGAAATATCACAGATAACCCAGATGGATATAGTCCAAATAGATAAATGGCTAATAAAACCAAGTGTACATTTATGTTCTATCAACATTGAAGACCGACAGGTAGGAGGAAAGTTGCCACAATTAGTGAAGGATTGTTACACTTTTGAGGAAAATAATCAAGCAGAACCTTCCAGGTTAATAGCCCAGTTGGTGGAGAGGTGCGTCACTTGCACACGACAGGAGAAGGGGCATCTTTTGGGTACCAAATAATGACATGTGTCTACCTGTCTAATTTTTAGAACCTGAAGTTTAAAGGAAGGAAGGTGCTCTGTTTGTCCAAAAGAGGACAAAGACAAAGAATTGAAATGCAAAAGTCTCCTTTTTGTAACCGAAAAAACTTCTGGAACGATTGAGATTCTAGCATGTAGAAGTTTGTATAAATATGAAATTAGAAGAAATAAAATGGGGTTGGACCTTTTTGGTCGATTGTAATAGAGACTCTCTCCTTTTGAAATTTAATACAAAGCAATCTGAAGACTCTTGATTCTGTCAAGACTGTGTTATGAGTTTGTTTCCTCTGTGATTTCATATTCAATTTCATTTCTCATATATATATCTGATGAATGTTTTTACTGCAATTTAGTAAAACCTCTACTTTGGTGATCAATTTTTACTCATCTATATCGTTTACAGTTTTTCCTTTGTATCGGCTATTAGCAGGTACAAGACCTGTGAACTCTTTAGATCTTCATATTTTATGCTTCGTCAGATTTCTTCTTATCTTTTTCTTCTTCTGTTTACAGGGTGAGATTCTCCCTTGATAGGAGCCTCGCTTTCAGGGATGATTTTAAGGATGGAAATTTATTTTAAAATGTAGAAACCTTGGCGAATCTTACTAATCCTTCATATGCCAACTATAAATATTTGGCAATATTTTTGAAAAATATTCAAATTTCTAAGGATTTTATATAGTTTTTATAAAATTTTGGCGATTTTTAAGGTAAAATAATTTTATCCTATAGAATTTGAGAGAATCATTTTTAAAATAGTGAATCTCATTTTTGGAAAAAACCATGGAAAATTAGCCCATGAGCGAAATTTAGCCCCTAAAATCATCCATGCTCGCATTATAGACAGCTTAATTTTTTTCTCACATTACACACACCATTTATTTAAAAGATAACTCAGTTATAGAAAAAGGCCTTTAGTTTGCACTTTATATTCAATATTGGATTCAAAGTTCTCTTTTATACGATCAAATTGATACAGCATCAAAAACCTCGAACTCTCCTTTAATTTTCCTGTTCCTCTATGACATTCCTCATTGCAAGACAGCCCAATATTGAACCCAACTTGTTGGACCAAACCCATATCGCTTTGAACCTTTTCGATACCATACTTAAAACAACCACCACCCAGGTAGAACTTGAATGTTCATGGGCCGCTATTGAATGGGATATAAGCATCCAGGAGAAATTGGAAGCGAGACAACGACAACCTAGAAATCATCCCTAGCTTCCTTTCCTGAAGGTTGATTCTTCCCCCTTTTTTATCCTTTACTCACTTTCGGATGCCTAGAAACTGTACTTTCTAATCCTTAAGTACAGACTTTGGAACAACATCTTTCTAGTGTCGTTGCTAGGGACAAAGTTAAGAAACCTTTTCCTTGGGAGGAACGACATTTGTTTTTGCAATTTTTTCCCTTTGATAGTGAACAAAGAGTGAACACCTTCTAAATTATTTTATTATCTTTCACTTGGTGACTCCACATTCAAATAAGCTGGAATCCGATCGAAGGAATACTAGACAAAACCCAGAGGGTAAACAGACCTCACCTGTTTCCAATCCCGAAAGAATACTGAAACCTAGAAGTTCCCTTAAGCCAACTACTACAGTCTACCAACTTAAGTACCTAGAACCCAATACCAAGAGTTCTTTTGAACCTTCAACTTCGCATAGTCCCCCTCCTGAAACCATCAATCCAACCTTACTTTTCTCCGAGGTTAAAAGTGAAATACATCCGACAACCTATGGCGTACACAAAGGTAAAATCCCCACAGTGAATTTATCAGAGATCGATATCCCACTGACTCTTCAGTTAGATTTCACGACCTCACCAAGTCTTGAAGAGTATACCATATTCTCAGATTCCACACCTGCGGTTTCCCCTAATTACATCTCTTGCAAATCCGAGGATCCAAGTTCTTGCATTGCTTTTCACCCATCTTCGGTTTTCTCATCTTTCGAAGAAGCTAGAAATTCTCTTTTAGTCTTCCAAAACCCTCTATATAACACACCTTTTTCCTATCCATTAGTACCGATGGCAGCCACTGGAGGAGGAGGTGGAGGGGTTTTAGTAAGAGGAGGTGGAGTGGCTCCAGGAGGAGTAGTGGGGGGCCAAGGGCCTCCCCCTCCTCCCAGAGTTTTTGCTAAAGTAGCTGCGAGATATGTTCCTTTGGTCCCGCCCATCCCTCTCCACGACCTTCCTGAAAATTACATAAAAAACTTACCTAAATTTACAAGGGAAGGGGAGTTGGCCACAACCGAACATATAAAATTCTTTGATTAGTTTGTTGATATCCTAGGTCTCGAACACAAAGACATATATTCGAGGTTTTTTGTTCAGACTTTTGAAGGACAGGTATGAACCTAGTTTTGAAGTGTACCTGTAGGATCGATATTATCCTATGATTCCCTAGAAGACTCCTTTCTTAGACAATGGGGCGAAAGGAAAGACCATTTGTACTATTTGACAGAGTTCGGCTCTTTAAAGAAAAATACTTCGGAAACTATTATGGAATTCATTCAAATATTTAACAAGTTATATAATAAGATCCCAATCGAAGTTAAACCATCCCAACCTGCAGGCAAGGTAACGTTTGCAGGAGCTTTCAAACCCGATTTCACACTTCTTTTGAGAGAAAGAGGGGGGGCTACCCTAACCCGAATGCAAGATGATGTCATAGAAATCGAATCTAATATGATGGCTTCTGGCAAGTTGAAAACCAAGGTAGAAATAGGAAACCAAGAAAACAAACATTTTAGGGAACAAGCGGGACCCTCAGGGTCCAATAGATCCATAGACGACAAAATGGATGATATGGCTATGATAATCAAGGATTTATCAAATAATATTTCTAGAATGGAGCTAGATCAATCCAAGGCCAATCCTTTCGTTAAGAGGGAATTCAGAAGAAACCCCAATCCTCAAAATCAACAAAGGAAAATTAAAAATGAAGACCAGAAAATTCAAACCCCTTTAAAAAATGAAAATTTTATAGGAGGAAATGACCTACAAGATTTTGAGGGTCTAGAAGAAGATGTGACAAATTTGGGTGACGACTGCACTCAGCCTTATTTAACCAAAGAATATTATGAGAAGTCCTTAAACACGCAACAACCGTCAAATAAAGATGATGACGTAAACAACATTGATTTCTTTGTATGTCAAGAAATGACTGATTCTGTAATGGTTGAGGTCCAACCTAGGTATAACCTGAGGTCTAAAAACAAACCTGCGTTGACTCCTCAACCCAAGAAAATTCTCCCTAGAGTTGAAGTATATGAGCCCGCCCCAAAAGAGACCGACACATCTAATAGTAAAATGAAAGGGGCAGACTCGGTAGATTCCAAAGTAAAGGAGGTTGAGACCCAAACAAAGGAAACCAAGACAACTGTAACACATACACCAGTAGATAAACTCACGGGTGATAAATCAGCACAAACAAATAAATTAGAAAAGAAGGAGTCTGGGGTTTCAACCAAAGAAATGGACAAAGGTATTAGAGGGTTCAACCTAGAAAATGAGATAAATAAGATAAAAATAACAATCCCTCTGGTGGAATTAGCAAAGAATCTTGTATATCGAAAGCAGATGACCAAAGTGATAGGTTTTCCGGATCTATAAAGTCACTCTGATGTGATAAACGTGGAAGATGATAAGCCCAATATCACTTTTGGTCCACATTTAGAGGGTTTCAGATACATCATCGCTCCCTTATATATCACCTTGAATGTGCATGATCGACTACCGCATAACTGCATGCTAGACTCTGGGGCCTCACATAATGTGATGCCCAAAACTATTATGGATAGACTAAGCTTCGAGATCACTAGGCATTATGGATATCTCTCCTCTTTTGATTCAAGAAGAGTTAAGTGCATGGTTATGATAAAAGATTTAGTAGTCACTCTTGCACAAGTCCCGGTTAAAAGCGTCCTGATGGATGTAGTTATTGTTGATATACCCCTGAAGTATGGCTTACTTCTATCTAGGTTGTGGGGAGACAAACTTAGTGGGTATATTCAACTAGACATGACCTATGCCATGATTCCTGTGTTTGGTGGACAACTTACTCGGCTATACATGGAAACAAGGCTAGCCTACACAGTGAGTGATCCTCAAAATCCTAACAACTATCCTATTTATATTGTTGATCAAGATCTAGGAAATTGTATTCTATATTTTGATGATGATGTAAATAGCTGTGCATAAGCGAATTACTTAGATAAAAATGAATCAGGAAAGGTATATGAAAATATGCATAGCACTGGGATTTGGAATATGTATTTTGACGGTGCCCTGTCATGTGAAGGAGTAGGTGCAGGAGTACTTTTTGTGGCACCTAAAAATGAATTTGTTATCGCTTTCTCTTATAGGCTTCAATGGGATATAGACTACACCAATAACATATGTGAGCATGAAGCCTTAGTATTAGGATTGGAAGCTGCTAGGAAGTTGAACATAAAAAACCTGGAAGTTTATGGAGATGCAAATTTGATAGTGAAACAGATAAATCGACAATACCAGGCCAAACACCCAAGATTGAGATCTTACAGAAATTGCGCCTGGGATCTTATGGAAAATTTATTTTCATCGATAAAGGTTAGTTTTATCCCACGGGATAAAAACCAGTAAGCCGATTCACTAGCCAAAGAGGCTTCAACTTTCATACCTCCTAATGCTTTCAAATTAAAGTACCACATAGAGGTAAGGAATAGACCATCCATACCAAACAACATACAACACTGGCAGGTTTTCGAGGATGACGAACATATCAAAAAGTTCCTAGAAATGGTGGGTGATTTCTCCGAAACCCACATTGACCAGGAGGACCAAAATGATCATACTTGGATTATGCAAGAGGGAGAGGAGAGTCAGGAGTTCTAAGAAAAAATTTCTAACCATCGCATGTTGGTTTTGAAGAGCAATCAGATTTCGAAGGAACTAATCCCCTTGGAGAGACTGTTCAATCAGAATGATATGCCCTTAAAATCCACTCTGCAACCCCAACCAGAAGAGGTTGAAGACTGTGACATAGGGACCAAAGAGGAGCCTAGGATGGTAAAAATATCAAAGTACCTTTTTCTTGAGGTAAAAATCCAGTATAAAGACTTACTCGCGTGGTATAAAGACGTTTTTCCTTGGTCTTACGAAGAACTGAGAACCTATGACACCACTGTGATCGAACACAAGATACCCCTAAAGCCTGGTGTCAAACCCTTTAGACAGAAACTTAGACAAATCAACCCTATCTTATTTCCCATGGTCGAAATGGAATTTAAAAATATCTTGGACACAAAAATAATCGTACCACTAAGATACTCCGATTGGGTAGCAAACTTGGTCCCGGTTAGAAACAAGAGTGGGGAGATTAGACTGTGTGTTGATTTTAGAAATCTAAATAAGTCCTCCCTCAAAGACAACTACCCTCTACCCAAAATGGATCACGTATTAGAAAAGGTAGTTGGGGCAAATAGGATGTCGATGATCGACGGGTTCTCCAGGTACAATCAAATTGTTGTAAATGAACATGATAAAGAAAAAACAACCTTCACTACCCCTTGGGGTACATTCATGTATGATAATATGCATTTTTTTCTAATGAATGCAGGTGCCACCTTCCAATGTGCTATGGATATCTCTTTCATCGGTGAAAGAGACAAGTTCTTGGTTATCTATCTCGATGATCTGACCATTTTTTCTAAATCTGATGAAGATCATTTGATACATCTCAAGCAGACGTTTGAAAAATGTCGCAGGTTTGGTCTGTCTTTAAACCCCAAAAAGTCTCAATTTGCCATGCAACAAGGTAAACTATTGGGCCATATTGTATCTCGAGACAGAATTAAAATTGATCCTAAGAGAGTTGAGGCTATAGACACTATAAATATTCCTAGGAATGTAAAAGAAATTCAGTCATTTTTAGGAAAAATATTTTTTTTGAGGAGATTTATCCCAAACTTTGTTGAAATCATGAAATTGATAACAGATATGCTAAAGACGAAAAACGAAGTGAAATGGACAACAAAAGCCAAAGCATCGTTTTCACACATCAAGAAAGTCATAAGTGAGGCACCTGTACTAGCAAGCCCTGATTATCTAAAGGATTTTCTCATATTTCCATTTTCCTCTGAACACACACTTGCCGTGGTACTCCTCTAGAAAAATGACGAAGGTTTCAAGTAGCCGATATCCTTTTTCAGTAAAAGTCTTAGAGATGTGGAACTTAGAAACAATATATTGTAAAAACAAGTGTATTCTATGGTAAAGGCGTTGAAGGCTTTCCAAACCTATGTGTTACATTCCAAGATAATTGCGTACGTACCTACCAGTTCCATAAAGGATATTTTGGTTCAGTCCGACAGTGATGGAAAAAGGGGATGGTGGCTTGCCAAAATTCAGGAATTCGACCTGGAGATAAAACCAACAATACTAGTAAAGGGTCAAGGTTTGGCTAATCTCTTAGCCGAATCAAATTTCATAGACCTCAGTATAAATGGCCTACAGGGATGTGAAGAGGGTATGGACATGAATGAGATCGATGAGAAAATAAGTGCAATGAGAATCGAAGAGAAGTTTGCCTCATCAGATTGGTACAAAAACATAGTTTCATACCTACTGACCTTGAAATTCCCAAGTGACTTATCATCATCCAAAGCTAGGATGCTAAAACTGCATGTGGTCAAGTACTGTATATCTGAAATTCAATTGTATTGGAAGGACCAACTTGGTTTTCTTGTTGGTTTGTTTGGTTGAATCAGAAATAGAGAAGGTCATAAGTGAATTTCACGAAGGAGTGTGTAGGGGACATCACGCTTGGAGGGAGACAACTTATAAGATCCTGAGGGTAGGGTATTATTGGCCAAAACATTTCTCAAATGTTAATGCCAAAGTCAGAACCTACAACCTTTTCCAATTGTTCATAGGCAAGGATAAACTCCCAGCACTACCGTTGGTTTCGGTCAAGACGGAAGCCCCTTTTCAGAAATGGGGACTAGATTTTATAGGAAAAATTAACCCCCATTCTAGCGCTCAACACAAATGGATCCTGGCCACCAAAAATTACTTCACTAAATGGGTGGAGGCTATTCCAACTAGAAGGGCAACGAATTTGGTGGTAACAGATTTCCTAGAAGAGAACATTTTGTCTAGATTCGGCTGCCCCTGAAAGATAGTCATAGATAACGCCCAGGATTTTAAATCTATCGCTATGATCAGTTTTTGCCAAAAATACAATATCGTGCTAGGCAATTCCACAGTATATTACCCCCAAGGAAATGGACTAGCTGAGTCTTCAAACAAAAGTCGGATCAATATAATTAAAAAAGTGTTGAACGAGAACAAAAAATCTTGGCACATGCATTTGAAATACGCTTTATGGGTGAATCGGATAGGCACGAAAAAATCTATTGGCACTTCTCCTTTCCAAATGGTGCACAGGACCGACGTGGTATTACCCATAAATCTAGCACTTCCCGTAATGAAACTTTGGCAAGATGATAAATAAGAGCCAAATCATGTCACAAGAAGGATAAACTAGTTGATTGAGGTCCAACAACATAGGTTCGAAGTAGATGAAGGTTACATAAATACCAAGACGACATGAAAACATTATTCGACCGTAAGGAAAAAGACAAAGAGTTTCTCCTGGGTGATTTGGTCTTGAAATGGGATGCTAGGAAGACTCGGAAAAACATGGTAAATTCGATCATATTTGGTATGGACCATTCAAAGTCGTATCTCCCGAAGGAAAAAATTCGTTTCTATTAGAAAATTTGGATGGTAAAATTTTCAACGCCCTTGTCGACGGGCGTTATTTAAAACACTATATGCAGTAATTGGTTCCCAAAAAATTTCCATTGTATATATCAGTTTGTGTTTTCTTTATATTTCATAATTTCTCTTTGGTAAGTTTACTTTCACCACTAATTAATCAAGTCAGTGATTTTTGTAGAAGTAGAGACGTGAAATTTGCAATGCATTGAGCTTTGTTAAATAATAAATAAAAAAACAATCCCTGATACTCTCCGTGTTTGCAGGATTCAAGATTACAGCGCAAACAAGAAAAAGGAGTAAACATAAAGTCATATATCGGAGAATAAATTCACTGAAAACAGGTGATGGAAAAGGTTTTCCATTATTCTAAGATGGTAAGGCAAAGGTACGAATTCCTAATAATTCTATTTTTTAAAACGAAGGTCTCCAAAGCATCGTAATGATCTCATAAATATAATGTTTTCTCTTGACTGGTGATTAAAAGAATGACTCCTTACTCTGGGTCCTAAGAATTTCACCTAGACAAATATAGGGGGTAATTAAAATAAGTAGAGAAAGTAAAGCATCTCCGGAAAAAGGTTCCCAAAAGTCAGTTTTAGTCTATAATCCTTGTGTTGCGAATCCTAGATTTCTCTCCATCACCCTTCTTTTCTCCACAGACTTACCTTCTTAAAAAACCAAGCATCTGTTTGGGTTCCATACATAGGGAGAAGATATTACATTTTAGCTTTGGAAGCTGTAAAGAAGATTTTAGAAAGTAAGTCAGTCTTCACAAACACTCAGTCTCTTACTGAGAAAAGTTATGCGTAGGTTGATCCTGACTCTTATAGGTTTTTCAACAGTTTCAAAGGATTGAGGCTTGCTCGAAAGAAGGCCCCTGGAAGTAATCCTTCCCATTTTTCCTATGGGCTAAGGTGTTTTGAAAGTGAAAAGAAGGTTGGTACCGAGTAATCAAAGCAAGTTGACAGACCTCCACTACAAATATTACACAGATATTATCCCTCATACAAACTGGTTTCCCCCATTTCATGTTCCAAAAAGTAAATTATAAGACAGATGGTGAAATTAAATCCATATTTGATTTCCCCCATCTAGTCCAAAAAGACAATGAAAGGAAATTCAGAAATGATTTCCCTCATCTCAACATTTAAATGCATAAATATATTTCGAAGTGGTGAAAGGAAATTCAGTAAAAAGGGCCAGATAACTTCACCGAGGTATTGAATAGGCTCACTGGAAGTTAAGAAATATCTGAGATATCTGTAAGGTTGTTATACATGAATCTCACTCTACTCTGGTAATCAACTTTCTCGAAACCAGATCTGCATCCTAAGTTCAAACAAGGCTCCCTGATTAAAAACACGTAATAAACTTCGTTTGATGCAAGCCAAAAGCCACAAGATTTGTTAGATTTCCTAGGACTGTTTTGATTGTCTTAAGGCAGAACTGAATTCAGTAATGAGAAAGAGAAAGTCATGAAAGGGGCTATAGCTTAGTTTGAAATGCATTTGAGTGTTGAAAATCTTTTCATAAGTAAAAGACGAAATCTCTTCTTCCCTCTATATCCCCTTTCCTTAAGCAAGTTTCGTAGAAGTAAAACCAATGACTCCATTTACCCAATATAGGCACGTGGTCTACTGTTCTTCCCATCTCGTAGGAAGACGAGATCCCTAGTTGGAGCCTATGTTGGAGCCACCTTTCTCAATCGGTTTAAATGTAATTCTTAAAATCAAAGGTTGGCCTTTAAGTTGTCTTTTACTTCGTAACCTTTACCCACTAAAAATCTCAGTAGTCCTGATATGCGAAGTGGCGATGGCCATTGTACTCCTAAGCCATTACCATTTAACCATTAAATGAGATTTTTTCTCTTTTATATACCTCGAGATGTCGTGTTTCGGGAGTTACAAGTCACATGGTTTCCAAGCCCCGATGCGTGAAGTCGCAAAACAACCTTGAAAGCTTACACAGGTTAGCGTCGAGAGTAAAGTTCCTAAAACCTTAGTTAAGTGCTATTGGGATTTCGTGTCTCAGCGATTGCTCTCCCCAAAATTCTTACTGTCATAACTCCAATAAGCGAAGTTGCGAGGTAGTTTCAAAAGTCACCCAGGTTAGTGTCAGGGGTAATTCGTTTTAAACCATAGTTAAACAATGTCAGGGTTTCGCGACTCGACATTCACTCTTCCAAGAAACTAAACCTCCGTAGCCCTGAGTCATGAAATCACGATATAAATTAAACATTGATTAATTAAACACTTAATCCAAATCACATTTTTTTCTTAACAAGATTGCGTCATCATGATCTCAGGTTTTAGGGGCTCGAAGGATAAGAGTGAAATCTCCTGATATGACAAACATCGAAAAGGGTGATTAAGGTTTAAATAAAACCTGATTAAAGAAGCTAAGCCAGATTAACCACTGCATTAATACAAATAGTAACATGCACCATCTATAGTCTAAATTTAAATGTTTTTTGCGCTAACTTGTGTCACGGCCTGTAAAAAAATTATGGCATTTATTTGAAATGAGGTGAAGTGATAGGTAAAGATATTGTTTTTATTGCTAAATCTTTCTCTAAAAATGATTTGAATGTTCTGATCATAAGGACATCGAGGTTTAAATGGTCGAGATATAGAGTTCTTTCTCTCATTGTTTCAAATTTCATTTCTATTTTGCGCAAAGAAGCTTTTCTCACCAGGCTAATTTATGTATTTATACACATTTTTACAATAGGAGAGCTAAGTCAGAGTCCTCTATCATGGCCCCATGAAAATCATCCAAGGCGATTGTTGAGAGTTCAGGGCAAGGCTTAGATACTGTTTCGGATACTTCACCCTAAAGTATTGATTCTATCAGAACCTGGTCATACGTCTCCGAGGTTCTGCAGTCCGAATTGGTGAACTGTTCAGATGATTCCAGTGATAATGAGAGGGACGACTTGGCCACCAAATACAAAACCATTGTTCAAGTAGAGATGCATAAGGTAGTGGCCAAGCCACGAATCCTTCCCTATTATGATATGATCCGATGGGTGCTAGATCACGTGGACATCCCGACCAAAACTATTATCAGCGAGCAGAAGGTGACCATTGGGACCTTCAGACCAGAACATTTGCAAGCGATGTACCAACTGTCACCCACACCAAACTTATCACACAATGTTGAGTTTTTGGAAGGCTTTAAGCGAAAGAAATGTGAGCAATATGGTAGAAACTTGTCTGACCTGATCAAGGATTGGGTCTCGCAGTCCACAAAGTTCAGGGAAAATGGTAACATAGTTTATTCAATCTCTTCCTTGGAACAAAAATTCAAATATATAACAATGATGACCTGTAGATTGTATGGGAAGGATGACACCACACATTATTTTCTCTCGTGGGTGCCTTTGATTCATACAATCGTTGAAGGCTATCCCTTCGACTGGGCTAAATTGTGGTCAGACAGTTTAACCAGTCGGATTACTGAATATCAGACGTAGAGAGCAAGTGGGAAGGCCACATCATTTTTTATGTCTGCCTACATCATGGATGTTGTTTGTTTCATGACACCTTTCCCTCTAATGAGCTAGAGATGGACTCCATATGAGGCTGAGCCTATCCATGTATACCACTCAAAACGTTTGGAAGATAAGGCTACAGAATTTATATATGAAATTTTCAATTGGGTAATGGTACCAATGCATGTCTCCATCTTCAGCAACCCACCACCCAGGATTTCAGATAGCATCGCCGCCAACTTGAGCAACGTGGTTGACTGGTACATAGAGGTAGAATTTTCATACAACAGGGTTTTCAGCACCTTTGTTCTCCCCTATGCTCTACCATTATTCATACCAGATAGGTTGGTTTGTCACGAAATCACTAGGAAAATTGTTATTAGTGGCATAAGAAAAGAGATTAAAGGATTTTCGAAGAAGGTATGGACACCCTTCCCCATTCATTTGAATACATATTCTTTACTATATTTCGGACACACAAAAGCCGAGGCAACAACTTTTGAGGATATTAAATTGGTCCACATTGAGTTCAAGAAGCACGACCCACACAAGATCGTGGGTAAACACATGGCGAGCTGTGGCCTTAAAAGGTATGAACATGAGCATTCACCTCATGATGACATCTTCTGAAGGGAAAGATCCTATGCTGAGGTCCTAAGTCAGATTCAAACCCTGTCACCCGAGGAGATGGTTGATTTCTTCAAATTTCAGGAACACCGACGAAGCTGCCTTCCCCAAGTCTTATAGGATAAGAATCCACCAACTACAGATGTACAACAAATGGAATCCAAGTGCTCCAAAGATCCAGGACCTGACCAAGAGGAACAACAACAAAAGAAGAAGGAAACTGAGGGCCTGAAATAGGGAGCTGAGATCCCAAATCCTCCAAGAAAGTCAGTCTCAATTGTTACCCTAGGGAAATCATCCAAGAAAATTGGCAGCCCCATCATTTCTGTTACTCCCCTACAGTCCACAAAGGGGATCCCAGATGTAGGGTGGATTTTCGACGAAGAACTAATGCCCATAACTGTGGAAGAGTTGCCTCCAAACGAATTTTTCTTCAATAAGAAGAGAAAGGTTGTTGTGAAACAAGAACTTTATCAAGAAGTAGGCACATTGACCAAAAAATTTAAAATCTTTGTTGATGGGAGAGCCATGAAAAAAAATAAATTTGCAACTCAGATAGTAGGGACATTGAGGGATTTTGCATTATCCAACCAATATTCTGTCGGGTCCCTAAAAGAACAGTTGAAGTGGAAAAATCATTTGATCAAAACTTTGGAGAATAAGCTGGCTACAGCAAAAGAAACCACAAAATATCAGGTGAACACAGGTATAGAGCTAGCTAGGGAAACCGATCAAAAGGAAATCGAGCGGCTCAAATCCGATCTTGAACAGACACAGCAGATGGCTCAGACCAACCAATCACAGATAAGCCAGCAAGGAGAATTGATAGGGCAGTTACAGGCCAAATTAAATCTCTCTGAAATCCAGATGATAGATATCGGGATATTCCAATCCCAAGCCATAAAAATCCAAAAAAGAGTATCGGCAGCTCAGCAAGATTTACTTGCTAAAGTGGAAACTATTCAAAACCACTGCCAACTCATTGATCAAGTACTGGAAAACATATCCTTTAGAGAAAAAGAAGTTGGGGCAGCTCGAGTTTCTTTCCAAGAGGCTGTTATAGCCATGGCAAAAAAGGAAACGGGCAATAGTTCCAGGATTTCCATCTGAGAGCAGACCCGAGGTAACATCTTGTTGAAGGCATGGGAGCGTAACATATCAGAAAGAAGACAACGAGCTAAAGAGGTAAGAAAATATTGTGAATAAACTTCCAGCTTCATAGATGGGAGTTTGTTGGATCTTGATAGTGAAAACAACACTGAGACACTAGGCCAGATTAATATAGCTAAGCACCTGCTAAATATCAAGGAAAATGAGGACAAAGAGTTGGCTGAAATATCAAAGATAACCCAAACGGATATAGTCCAAAAAGATAAATGGATAATAAAACCAAGTGTACATTATGTTCTATCAACGCTGAAGACCGACATGTAGGAGGAAAGTTGCCACAATTAGTGTGTTAAGGTCCTAACCCGCACATAGGTAGATCAATGTATTCGGATGTAATAAAGGTCAATATTAATAAGACCTTTCAATAAAATAGAATAAGGCGAATGTAAGAAGACCTA
>JZKD02S0619281.1:0-15825 GCA_000966675.3 Picea glauca
ATGTTTCCCCGTAGGGGTTTTACCATGTGAAAACATTGGTGTGTTGATCTTTGATCTGGTTATGTGAGTGGTTACTGAAGGTGTTCGTCCTCTGTTGGAATGCCTGTGTTGTCGAACAATTTATATGGATATTCATATTCATATTGGGAAGAACATATTCTTAATCAGAAGAGTACTTCAACATATTGATCTAGTCTAGGCTCTGGTATGGTTTCGTGAAGAAGTAGGAATCATTCATGTGTAGCACTCAGTATGGTTGAGGATGAATATGTGGCAGCATGTGCAGCATGTAGAGAAGAAGTGTGGCTTCAAAAGTTGTTTTCTTGGTTATTTTGTCTCAAACTGGAGGTGACCTACATTTGGTGTGACAACCAGAGTTACATGAATTTGTCATAGAATCCAGTGTTCCACGACAAATCGAATAATATCGAGATCAAATATCACTATATCATGGATATGATATAGAGGGGAGAAGCAGGGCTCTAGTACATCACTACCAAGGAGAAGGTTTTAGACGTGTTGGCCAACCCACTGTCGAGGATGAAGTTCGAGAAATTGAGGGACAAGCTTGCGATGGTCCCTCTTCAAAGGGAGTGACAAGGTACATATGCATTGCGGGGTAGTGGATGTCCTATGGAAATGTTGTATCTATTTGATAGCGAACCACATGCCTTAGATGAATTCGTTGTGAAGTCATAGGGGTGCACATCATGATGTACAGATGAATTTCGGGGTAGTGGATGTCATGGGGACATATTGAAGGTATTTAAGAGATACCCACGGGCCTTGGATGCATTGGTTGTGAAGTAATGTTGTACTATGTATATCCAATGATGGATAGATTCATATGTTTAACAGTCAATGGTCATGAGCTCGCGTGTCAATAAATAATACGTTCCTAGTTAAGAGGGAGTGTTGATATTTTGATGTAACTAGGAAATATATTCTTTTGTATTTGTATTGGTCAAACCTCAAGAAGGTTATTGTAATCTTATTGTATAAATCAGCTCAAAATAAATTATTATTTTATTTTTATCCTTATTGTAAAAGTCAAAACAACCCCTCTTAGGGTTGCCTATTTCCGGGAGTCAATTATGTATATAAATAGGGGTCGAGCTCCTCTCATTTGTACACAAACACAACTCACCTTCTCTTCTATATTTGGAGCATAGCAAGGAAGGTCTACCGTAGGAGGTCTTATTTTCTTGGTCTTTGGTGTCTCGTTATTGGTCTATTTGTGGAGAGATATAGCGTGACATAGTACTGGTTAAAGGAATATATACTGAAGAGTTGGTTGTTGGGTTTTCTCCACGATGAGGTTTTTCCAGGATATATCTTATGTTCTATGATTGTTTATATTTTAATGATTCTATTACATGCAATTATTAGTGAATGTTAAAGAAGATAAATGCAACTTCTAAAATTATAACACATAGATGGAAACATGTCGTATAGTGCACAACAATAGAAGCTTGGAATCTCCTCGCCTCCTTAAGTCCTCTTGAATATCCCTTCACATAACTCGACTCAACTAGCACCTACCTCTTCAATAAATTTATGGACATCAAACTATGATGCAGACACATGTTTTATAGTCGATTACATAGTTCAAAGCCATTTGCATGATGAAAAGGATGAAATGTTCATATCTGAGCACAAAATTATCTTCCATAGTGAGCATTCTAAAGAGTGATGTGATGCAAAGGTCATATATGCACATACTACTATGGATTTGGAGGAATTTTCCCATGAGGTTGATAGTTATTGCATGTCATGGGAGAGACAAAAGAGTACAAAATATCGTCAAGGATCTCACAGTTCTATATGTTTTAATTAACGACTCTCTAATTTCCAATTATGTTATGTTGGATTTGGTTTCAAGAGACTATAATCTCTATGGTCATTGGTTTTTCATTACATTTGTCTTACGTCTTTCTCTGATGGCACCTCAATCATGAAAACATTGCACCTCTGGTGTTAGGTCGTCTTGGGATACAATGCCAGTGTTAGATACTATAGAAGATTATGAGAACTTCATGCTCGAGGAAGATAAAGAAGCCATTTTGGATCTGGAGGCCAAATTTAGCTTGATTCATGATTTTAAGGAGGATGTTGAGCTTCAATTTCAAGTGGGTGGGGTGATTCTTGAACTGGGTTGTTCTAGAACTAAGAATTCCAAGTTTTTTCACACCTTGGAGTTATATTTTCATACTAAACAATAGTATGACTTGGTATGTTTCCCAAAGAGATGATTTTTTTGTCTAGGTAATGGAATTTCTTCTTTTGTGGTCAACTTCCCAATGAATTTAGAACCCCAGGTTCCTCTTGTTCCTTAGAATTATGATTCTCTAACACTTTTGCAGTTTTCCTTCGATTTCTCTAGTTTAAGAACATGTTATGGCTAGTATAGACCCTCTAAACCTCTGCTACATTTTAATGTTTATACATAGAAATACATTTCATGTATGGATTTCCCACTGATGCAGGCCATTTTTAAGTCGTCAAAATCACTTGGGGGTTGCTCTAGCCCTTAAAATGGTTGAATCTGAGGTGTCCCCAGAGATTTTGAACCAATGAATTCACTTATGAAATTCCTTAACAACGCGCTCCCTCACAGACCGCTCTATACCACGAGAACTCTTTATTGAAAAATATTATTTTGAAAAAAAAATAAAAAAAATATTATAATACTAATTTTTTTTGTTTATTTTAAAATTATAGATAGTTAATTCTTCCAATTGATATATGTACAAATAAAAAAACTTAAGTAAAGTTAATATAAAGTTAATATTATTATGATTACAAAATAAATAATTGCACTCATGCTTACTTTATTATTGAAACTTGTTATTTAAGAAAAATTATTACATATCTACAATTAAAACTTTTTTATTTTTGACAATTTAATATTTATTTATAAAAAAAATAAACATTCATTAAATATAGACTTATATTAAACATAGAGTAGGATGATAATAACTTTGATATATATCGATAGGAAGTGAAATTTAAAGATAATCATGTTAAATGAAGTCTTCTTAGTAAATACTAGAATTAACATTGTAATTTATAAAACATTATATTCATAAAAGATAAATCATATAATGTAATTTAAAGATAATCATGTTAAATGAAGAATTGTCAGTAAACAAGCATTGCAGCGTAGTTGTAAGATTGTGTATCTTTTGTTTCTGTACACATGCAATACATATATTTAATGAAAAGTGTAACATAATGTATGTTATTGTTGATGATAGTGACCTGATTTATATGTCAATGTTAGAGCTATTTCAATGCCAACTACCTAGTTAGTGGCCACAAATAGAGTCTGTAATCTCTTCGTGGCACAACCCAAGGTGCCCGTATGAGAAAACATGGATGTACGCCCTAGGTTTTTGGCCACGTCACAACTAGCATGGTAAAATGGTCACTGAAGTCTATGGGAATAAGGGGTTCAAGTTATTCACCCATCATAATTTAAAAAAATGGTTTAATTTAGAAAAAAACAAAAAAATCAATAAAACAATGTTATGCTTTGGAAAATTGTTTAAATTTATAGTCAAATTGCTTAGTGAATGGAATTAATATCAAATCAATAACAAACTCATTTCTATAGTCCTTCTTTAAGAGGGACTAATAATAATATACAAAATGCATAACAATTGCATTCTTTTAGGGCGTGTTTGTCTAAGCATTTTTATAAAATAGTTTATTTTTAACTAAAGTTGAAATTAATATACTCTATCAAATTATATATACATTTTTCATATATAAATATTTTTTGGTTTAATTATATTCTAATCACAATAATAATAATAATAACTAATTTATATATTTTTAGTAAACATAACTATATTAATAACTAACTTAATAATTAGAATATCATTAACATAACAAACAAAATCATATTACTAACTAACCTAATATTTTTAGAATATTATTAACATAACAAACAAAATCATATTAATAACTAACCTAATATTTAGAATATTATTAACATAATGATTAACAATAACTTTTGTATATAAATAAATAAAAAATCTCATTTTAAAAATCTAACCAAGGTTAGAATAATGTTTCTTTCCAATTCAAAATTAAAATATTTATTAATTTTATGAAATGAAAATTTGCATATTCTTACCTCCATTGGATTGATAAAATCATTTCCATTAACCCCGCCAAAATATACATGAACCCCACCATACATCTATTTTAGTATCTCGTTTGCTTGGAAATTGCCATTTTACTAGAATATTTCCTCCCAATGGTTATACTGCAACCGAAAATAGCCAATGCTCTAGAATGCTATAGTCCTACTTTAACAGGGACTAATAAAATGTATCTTATTTAAAAAAACCATAATAATAAAAATAAATGAAGCATCCATCTCAAAGGAATTATTTAAAATCCATAAACAACATAAAAAAACTGTGAATAATAAAATAATTTTAAATTGCAAAAGCATATGTTGGAGCTAAGACAGAATAATAATAAGGCAATATGTATTTTTGTAAGCTCTGCTCTTTCATTTATTAAAAGGCACACAAAGTGAATTTAATCAACTGAACACACCTAACCACATTTTCTTAAAAATATATCCACAATAAAAGATGGTAATCTATCCGTCAAACAACAAATTATCTTCGTCCCCATTCAAACAAATAAGTCAGTCTCAGGTATATATATCTCCAGAGAGAGGGAATTCCTTCGATTTAGCTTCGAGTTCCATCAACGACGGTCGAGGAGGGTTTAAAAAATTTCCCGGCATTGGAATTTGAGTGCTACTTTGTGACGGGAAGACAAGGATATGTGGCTCGTTGTAACATCCCGCTCTGGCGCACTGAGAAAACTTATTCTTTGAGGACACTTGCTCGCAAATGTTCCAGAATTTTATGATATTAAACCTTTTATCCTTAATTATGATGCGTTATGATAGATGACATGATGTTTACTGCATTGACGTAGACAGGTGCTATTGACTCGGTTTTACCGAGTGTGCAGGGTTTTGGAGCTTGAGGATGCAGAGGCATCGATGGAACCCCTTGGACTCCAGATTGAGTCAGGGAGTGTGCTATTTGGGTTGATTTTTTTACTGTGATTTTAGTACATTTGATCAGATGATATGATGTGCACATGTTCTGACATGTTTGTTGATGATGCAGGCTGACGATAGCTTGCCAACCAGACTCACATAAGGAGTAAAGAGGCTACACACGATTTCCAGAGAGGTTGAGGGAGAGGTGTGGACAACAGCCCTGCCACAACCTACTAACACTCCTGTCGTGGCTCGAATTGTAGGTTAACGATTACCTAGTTCGAGAGGATCCACGATGTCGTGGGGAAAAACTATGACAGTCGCTCATGATGAATCTAAGGGGTGCGCAATAAGGTGGGGGACTTATTCCTTAGAAACCCTTAGTCTCCCACAAGTTCACCAGACGAAGTGTTGACTCCAGGGGTTATTGATGTCTACCAATCAGTTAAGAAGCGAGTGGAACTCTTGGAGCACATGGTGCATCCTGAAGGGAACGTCGCGAAAAAGAAACAAACAAAGCGAGTGGCACCCTTGGAGCACGTGGGGCATCCTGAAGGGCACGTCGTGCAAAAGAAACAAACGAGGCGAGTGACACCCTTGGAGCACGTGGTGCGTCCTGAAGGGCACGTCGCGTTGATAGTGAGGAAGGAACAAACCTAGATGGCCCTAAAACTTTTAACGCATTAAGAAATTCTTAAAACAACTTCCCTAAATAATTCTCACCCAGTTGAGAATCTAATTCCTAAGTATAAATCTTCTCTAGGGTAAAATTTTGTTTAACCTTAAGAAAAAGACCATATAAAAATAAAAATAAAAATTTAAACTAAAAACCACTTAAGTAATAGTTTTAGTCTTCATAAATTTTTGGGTTAAAATGAAGAGAGTAATAATTTAATTAAAATCCGTGGTTTTAAATTGCAAAGAAGAAATAAATTATTTAACTTGTGGAAGTGTAAAAAGATTTTAAATTAATAATAAAAGGAAAAGAGTAAATAGCGCAACTGTCATTTTGGCTCTAATAAAAGGGGGAAAGAAGGGAATAATAAAAATTAGGAAACTAAGGAATGGGGGAAACATAATAAGGGAAAGAGGTGAACTTATGGTAAAAAGCGAGGTCAACATAGTAAGGAATCTGCAATTAAGAACCTTCTAAAATGAACTAAATTAGCAACTTCATTTTAAGGAAAGTATTTAAACCTGAAAGGGAATCTAGGAAAACCTAGGAGTAAATTTAGGAGCAACTCTAGGTGGGTGAGGGAAATGAGACAATTAATAAATTTAAAGAAAATAATTATTGGAGAAAAGAGGGGGATGGACGACACTTGTGCGAAGGAGAATATTTAGAAGATTTTTATTAAAACTAAATTTAAATGTGATTTAGGGAAAGTTGGAGGTTCTAAAAACTCTATAAAAGAAAGGGAAGAGGAGGAAGAAGGGGATCGACTGTTAGTGTAACGTTACGCTGCCAAAATTGTGACTTGACTGATTACTTGTGGGGAGTTGGGATTTCTCAGCTCAGATAGGAGTGGTAGCTCGGCCTTGCGAGGCGAGCTGGGAAGCTAGACATACCATCTAGATAGTGTGTGGCCCCTTTGCAGTTCGGGGGGCTAAGGGGGAAGTATAGTACCCCTAGCGATTGGCTGGGAGGTACCGGTGAGGTCTCAATGGTTGATGAGTGGGAGTGGCAAGGAGCAAGGGACATCATTCGAGGTGGGCGTTAAGGCAACGATACGCTTTTTCTGTTGATTGATAGAATATTGCAGGATGTATGTTTTTAGATCTGCTTGTGTATTGGGTAGTTAAACTGTTGACAATTTCATGACTGGAAATTTGACCGATTAATTGATGCGTTCCTACTTGAGTTGAATACCTCTGCTTTGTTTATCCCTTCCTCTTACGACCAGCTAGTCACCCTCTACTGTTGTATCCCTCTTGTTGTCGGAGGGTATGTTGTTCTATGTGATTGCCCACTACACATTGTATGGCCACTTGTTGTGACGGTTAGTGACTGCAATTGCCCTCATTCAGAGAACCTTATACTTACACCAGCGAGAGATTATATCCTTATCTCGTGAAGCAATTTATTATATCCCAGTGATTTCTCGGCAATTTTTAGAGTGTATCTCTGTGTTTTTTTTGTTTTGTTTAAGGGATAGTGTGTTGGTAATAATTTCATCTACGTTTTCCTTTCTCCTTGGTCTGTGTTGCTACATCGCTTTCATTTTCCCCTTTTTGTTGTGAAATGCATGGGTGAGGGCGTCTGCTCTGGAGTGGAATTAGAAGGAGGGCAGGTCGGATGCATGGCCTCTAGTGGCCACAATTTTTCCATCTCTTAGAACCGGTAGTGGCTCTGTTAACTCCCGATTTGAGTCAACCTTTGGGCGATTGCCACAGACCAACCTGCGTTTTCGTTTTGTTTTTATGGTGTTAAAATGAAGATAATTCCCAGCATGATCCTTGGTTCAATTAAATTTTGGTTTGTTTTAGAGATTAAATACCCTGCATCTCTTTTTCCCTTTTTGAGCATCACATGTCCTGGCACTCTATCGAATGGCTCTTGAAACGATTGTTGGGTCATTGTTGATTGGCGTGTCTGTTGATATTATTGTTTGACTGGTTAATACGCCTTCCCTATGCCAAAGGGGAGATTCGTACTCACCTTGTATTGGATGGATTCCGGGGATACGAATCCCTGCATATGCCCTGCAATTCTACTGGAAACCAAGGGACTCTGTTCCTCTTATTTCAATTTTTTTTTCCTTTGTATTACCGAGGTTGTCGCGTTTTCTTGTCTGTACCAGAACACATTGCTTGTACTCCAGCGAATCTCTATGATGTTGCATTGTATCCCTGCGTTTTTCTCCCAAAACAACTGTCACTTGTCACCTTGGCTGCTGAGCGAGTTCTTGCCTTTCTGTGACTGAGAATTCTTGATGGAAACGTGCCTACATCATAGGACTAATTTCTAGAAATGCGCCTGTTGTTTTCCCTTCCGTTGAGTATCTACACCATTGTATACTTACACGTCCTTGGTGTCAGATTTATTGGTCTCACTATCTACTACCTGCAATACTTAAAACCCTTTTTTTTGGTGTTGATTATTGGTTACCATCAATCGGAATCACAGATCGTTGTTTCTAATGTCTAAATTTTATGATTACCATCGATCAAAATCATAGATTACAGTTTCTGTATTTTCGTTTCATTTATCGTTCAATAGTTATTTTCCATAAGTGTACAATATATATCTATAGAAAAATGTTTTCTCATGTTGGTCAATTGCACGTGTTTAGTTGAATTCCACAAGTCTCCTTCTCTGGTTTTATGGCTGTAGGTGTTAGATTGTATTGTGAGGTAAATTAGTGGTATGGTATGTTATTCATAAATGGTTTACAATCAATTCTTATGCATTAGTATTGGGGAATTGCAATTAATTGAGTGCACATTATTTTTAAGGGTAGATTTGGTAACTGTCTACTAATTGGAATTATTTGGAGTAAATGGATAATTTAAATATGAAAATAATGCTAATGCTGATTAGTTCTTAGGTTACATTATTGATTCATTAAGACTCATTGAATTACATGACTAACATATTGTTATCGATTTAAGATAATAATGAATGGTGAATTTAGAGTTGTATCAATTATCAATTTGGAATGGTTAGTTTAGACGTGAAAATGATGTTGATGTTAAATGGTCAATTTGGTTATATAAATTTTGTTTATCATCCAAATGTGGTAATTATTCGCTATCTACTAAATAAAACGACCTATCTTAATGTTCGGATGGGGGGACTTGCCTTAATAATGTATAGAGGGTAATGTTTTAAGGGGTAGTGTTCTATTAGAAATTGGATATAATTTTAATGCCATAGGGTAATGCCTTAATATAACTTGGATTTGGTTGATATATTTGGGTGATGCTTAAATATAACTTGGACATGGTTTTTAATATAATTGGTATTGCGTTAATAAACATGGATATGGTATTAATATAATAGAGTATGGTTTAACATAATGTGGATATTGCTCTTTTGAATGTTAAAGGTGTTGATTGTTTAACTCTTTAATTGAGGTATTAAGTAGCTTTTACTTCCTTTAATAGTTCATTAAGTTGATCTTTTATAATTTTCTTGAGAGGAATGGATATGTTAAGTGGTGTCGAATTCTTAAATTGTCATTTAAGTAAGATAATTCACTTTCTTATGATACATAGTGAGCTGCATAGGAGTTGTACTATTTCTGGAGTTGAACCATTGATAAGTTATTCATGACTTAAATGAGCTTGATCTTAACAAAAGGCTAGTCGTATTTAAAGAGTTTGCAACAATTCAAATTGTAATTATGTGCTAGTGTTTCTTGTTATTCTCCATGTAATTCCTATTGCTTCATTGGTTTCTTTTTATAATGCTTAATGGGTTGATCAATCATAGCATATTATTTTTAGCGCCACATTAGGTATGATGGGAATAAGTGTAGTCACTTCATGTATAAATGTCAGCTACATTAAATCTTTGAATTATTAATTCCATGCCTTGAAGTAAATTAGATGGATACCCTTGCTTCTTGNGGTAAAAAGCGAGGTCAACATAGTAAGGAATCTGCAATTAAGAACCTTCTAAAATGAACTAAATTAGCAACTTCATTTTAGGGAAAGTATTTAAACCTGAAAGGGAATCTAGGAAAACCTAGGGGTAAATTTAGGAGCAACTCTAGGTGGGTGAGGGAAATGAGACAATTAATAAATTTAAAGAAAATAATTATTGGAGAAAAGAGGGGGATGGACGACACTTGTGCGAAGGAGAATATTTAGAATATTTTTATTAAAACTAAATTTAAATGTGATTTAGGGAAAGTTGGAGGTTCTAAAAACTCTATAAAAGAAAGGGAAGAGGAGGAAGAAGGGGATCGACTGTTAGTGTAGCGTTACGCTGCCATAATTGTGACTTGATTGATTACTTGTGGGGAGTTGGGATTTCTCAGCTCGGATAGGAGTGGTAGCTCGGCCTTGCGGGGCGAGCTGGGAAGCTAGACATACCATCTAGATAGTGTGTGGCCCCTTTGCGGTTCGGGGGGCTAAGGGGGAAGCATAGTACCCCTAGCGATTGGTTTGGAGGTACCGGTGAGGTCTCGACGGTCGATGAGTGGGAGCGGCAAGGAGCACGGGACATCATTCGAGGTAGGCGTTAAGGCAACGATACACTTTTTCTGTTGATTGATAGAATATTGCAGGATGTATGTTTTTAGATCTGCTTGTGTATTGGGTAGTTAAACTGTTGACAATTTCATGACTGGAAATTTGACTGATTAATTGATGCGTGCCTACTTGAGTTGAATACCTCTGCTTTGTTTATCCCTTCCTCTTACGACCAGCTAGTCACCCTCTACTGTTGTATCCCTCTTGTTGTCGGAGGGTATGTTGTTCTATGTGATTGCCCACTACACATTGTATGGCCACTTGTTGTGACGGTTAGTGACTGCAATTGCCCTCATTCAGAGAACCTTATACTTACACCAGCGAGAGATTATATCCTTATCTCGTGAAGCAATTTATTATATCCCAGTGATTTCTCGGCAATTTTTAGAGTGTATCTCTGTGTTTTTTTTGTTTTGTTTAAGGGATAGTGTGTTGGTAATAATTTCATCTACGTTTTCCTTTCTCCTTGGTCTGTGTTGCTACATCGCTTTCATTTTCCCCTTTTTGTTGTGAAATGCATGGGTGAGGGCGTCTGCTCTGGAGTGGAATTAGAAGGAGGGCAGGTCGGATGCATGGCCTCTAGTGGCCACAATTTTTCCATCTCTTAGAACCGGTAGTGGCTCTGTTAACTCCCGATTTGAGTCAACCTTTGGGCGATTGCCACAGACCAACCTGCGTTTTCGTTTTGTTTTTATGGTGTTAAAATGAAGATAATTCCCAGCATGATCCTTGGTTCAATTAAATTTTGGTTTGTTTTAGAGATTAAATACCCTGCATCTCTTTTTCCCTTTTTGAGCATCACATGTCCTGGCACTCTATCGAATGGCTCTTGAAACGATTGTTGGGTCATTGTTGATTGGCGTGTCTGTTGATATTATTGTTTGACTGGTTAATACGCCTTCCCTATGCCAAAGGGGAGATTCGTACTCACCTTGTATTGGATGGATTCCGGGGATACGAATCCCTGCATATGCCCTGCAATTCTACTGGAAACCAAGGGACTCTGTTCCTCTTATTTCAATTTTTTTTTCCTTTGTATTACCGAGGTTGTCGCGTTTTCTTGTCTGTACCAGAACACATTGCTTGTACTCCAGCGAATCTCTATGATGTTGCATTGTATCCCTGCGTTTTTCTCCCAAAACAACTGTCACTTGTCACCTTGGCTGCTGAGCGAGTTCTTGCCTTTCTGTGACTGAGAATTCTTGATGGAAACGTGCCTACATCATAGGACTAATTTCTAGAAATGCGCCTGTTGTTTTCCCTTCCGTTGAGTATCTACACCATTGTATACTTACACGTCCTTGGTGTCAGATTTATTGGTCTCACTATCTACTACCTGCAATACTTAAAACCCTTTTTTTTGGTGTTGATTATTGGTTACCATCAATCGGAATCACAGATCGTTGTTTCTAATGTCTAAATTTTATGATTACCATCGATCAAAATCATAGATTACAGTTTCTGTATTTTCGTTTCATTTATCGTTCAATAGTTATTTTCCATAAGTGTACAATATATATCTATAGAAAAATGTTTTCTCATGTTGGTCAATTGCACGTGTTTAGTTGAATTCCACAAGTCTCCTTCTCTGGTTTTATGGCTGTAGGTGTTAGATTGTATTGTGAGGTAAATTAGTGGTATGGTATGTTATTCATAAATGGTTTACAATCAATTCTTATGCATTAGTATTGGGGAATTGCAATTAATTGAGTGCACATTATTTTTAAGGGTAGATTTGGTAACTGTCTACTAATTGGAATTATTTGGAGTAAATGGATAATTTAAATATGAAAATAATGCTAATGCTGATTAGTTCTTAGGTTACATTATTGATTCATTAAGACTCATTGAATTACATGACTAACATATTGTTATCGATTTAAGATAATAATGAATGGTGAATTTAGAGTTGTATCAATTATCAATTTGGAATGGTTAGTTTAGACGTGAAAATGATGTTGATGTTAAATGGTCAATTTGGTTATATAAATTTTGTTTATCATCCAAATGTGGTAATTATTCGCTATCTACTAAATAAAACGACCTATCTTAATGTTCGGATGGGGGGACTTGCCTTAATAATGTATAGAGGGTAATGTTTTAAGGGGTAGTGTTCTATTAGAAATTGGATATAATTTTAATGCCATAGGGTAATGCCTTAATATAACTTGGATTTGGTTGATATATTTGGGTGATGCTTAAATATAACTTGGACATGGTTTTTAATATAATTGGTATTGCGTTAATAAACATGGATATGGTATTAATATAATAGAGTATGGTTTAACATAATGTGGATATTGCTCTTTTGAATGTTAAAGGTGTTGATTGTTTAACTCTTTAATTGAGGTATTAAGTAGCTTTTACTTCCTTTAATAGTTCATTAAGTTGATCTTTTATAATTTTCTTGAGAGGAATGGATATGTTAAGTGGTGTCGAATTCTTAAATTGTCATTTAAGTAAGATAATTCACTTTCTTATGATACATAGTGAGCTGCATAGGAGTTGTACTATTTCTGGAGTTGAACCATTGATAAGTTATTCATGACTTAAATGAGCTTGATCTTAACAAAAGGCTAGTCGTATTTAAAGAGTTTGCAACAATTCAAATTGTAATTATGTGCTAGTGTTTCTTGTTATTCTCCATGTAATTCCTATTGCTTCATTGGTTTCTTTTTATAATGCTTAATGGGTTGATCAATCATAGCATATTATTTTTAGCGCCACATTAGGTATGATGGGAATAAGTGTAGTCACTTCATGTATAAATGTCAGCTACATTAAATCTTTGAATTATTAATTCCATGCCTTGAAGTAAATTAGATGGATACCCTTGCTTCTTGATTTAATAAAGTTGTTTTCATCTCGCTCGCACTTATGTCATTTCATGAAGGAATTTTGTAATTCAATCTTCTTGCACCATGGATTTCTTATAATATGTGTTGATTCATAGTACTTCTTCGCACAATGGTTGTCCTTGATATTTTTTTTTTGTATTTTTAGTTGGGTATGGATGGTTTCGGGTGGGATGTGGACACCTCCATGTTCCTCAGAACAGTCGCCATCCCTGAGACCTTAAATGGTTAAAATCGATGGGAACCTGGGCTTGAGCGTTGCTTATGTGTCTTGGAGATCCTAAACATTGCAAGGTAGGACGGGTGGGTGGACTGTTTTATTATTGTCTATTGGTTGTTGTTCTTTGCTTATAGAGGTTTATGTGTGTCTTAGATCTCTATGTTGTCATCGCATTGCATGAATCATTTTCATCGTTGGATGGCAATGAAGATTCGAATGTATTATTATCCTTGTACACATGCGCACACACACACAAAAAAAAATTAATTTTGCACTTGTTATGAGAGGTTGTCACCGTAACGAGGAGGTTTGCTACACTCGTCATCTTGTTCGGAAACTTCTGGAATACAAGTGATGGATCTTAAGAATGGACGATTTAGCTCGTACAATTAGTTTGGAGGAGAACGATGAACAAAGTTCGATTCTGGCGGAGCCTTTCAAGTCTGGACGGGTTGTATACTATGGCATCGATGTCAGAAACAAGCAGGAGTTCGATGAAGGTTATCTTGCATAAAGATCGAATTAAATGATTGTCTGCACCTTTGCATCTATATAATACCTTAATTTTCTTTTTTCCTATAACTCTTTATCACACCACATTTTTTCCTTAAATTTTGATTTAACGTTTTTTTTAATAGTATCTTTATTCTGCAAAATGGTTTCTTCCATGATTCCCCAATAGTTTAGCCAATACCAGACGTCTTTATGCCATCATCACTTGAGTCGATGGTGACAATTTTAGGTAGCCTCTTGTCTTCCATGTTGTTTAAATTTTTATTATACATTAGGTATCTACTCATAGCCATGCTCTCAATGGGGGAGAGGCTTGTTTTTACGAGGAGGATGGGATAGGGCGTATTTCCTTTAATTTTGAGATTATAGGTTATAAAATTCTTTTGTATTTCTCTATCTTTATCTAGGATTGACAATAGATACTATAGCCCCAGACTTCACATCCATAAAAAATAACAGGTGTAACAAGAGTCTCAAAGATGAGTTTCTTCTTATCCCAACTCCAAAGATCAGTTAATTTACAATNCAAGATCATGGGGACTCCTTGCCATAAGAACGATATCATCAGCATAAAGAAGAAGATTGATGACTATACCAGTAATAGTAGGGCTGACACAACCTTCTTTTTACAAGCATTCTTCCAACTTATCAATGTATATGCCAAAAAGGGTAGGGGACAAGGGACAACATTGTTTGACTCCAATATTGTAGTTACTGTCTTTTGACCAGCCCTCAGTGTTTTTAAACGTAGCAATAACATTCTCATACATCCTTATTGTAGCATCCCTCAACTCGAGAGGCACTTTTATCTCTTCCAACCTATTCCAAAGGTTTTTCCTAGGAACTATGTCAAAAGCTTTTCTAAAGTCAATAAAACAACAAAAAAGATTGGTTTTAGTATTGCAGAAATCCTTTGCAATGATCCTAAAGGTAACAAGATAGTCCACAGCTTAATGATATCTCCTAAACCCGGCATGGCCTTTATCTCTTTTACCGTGAATTTCTAGCCAAATGCTAATCTTCTTTTCCAAAATAATTCCATAAAGCTTGGCTAAAATCAGGCTAATCATAATGGTCCTATAATTAGAGGGAATGTTTTTATCCCCATTTTTAAAAATAGGAACAATGAGGCTTTGCGTCCAGGGTTTAGGGAAGCTTTGCATCCAGGGTTTAGGGAAGCTTTGCTTGACTACTAAATTGAAGAGCTTGTGTATGTGAGGGATAAGGATTGGCCCTCCGATTTTAAAAATTTCAGCTTGGTAGCCTTTAATGTCCTTAGCTTTCCCATTTGTGAGTCGCTTAACCCTGAACTCTATGTCATCTAAAGAAAAAACTTCTTCCTTTGTAGGGACAATAGGAATGGTGTCCATGGCATTGGGGAACTCGTAAAGAATTTTAAGGTAGGAATTCCAGTCCATTAAGGGAATCCTATTATTTTCTCTAGTATTGTGTTTTATAATTTGACTCCAGAACTTGTTAGGATCCAACTTGTATAGTTGTGAAAGTTGCTCTTGCCTTTTATTGATATAGTATATTTTTTTCCTTTTAATTAGGGCTTTGTACATGTTGATCTTATCGAGTTTTAAGGGCTCAATAAAAGCATCCCTAATGGATTTCCTAGCAATTTTACATTCTTTATCATACCAAGGGTTAGTTGTTCTATTATTCTTTTTATGGGACACTTCGAATTTGATCTTGTTAATAGAAGTGGAAAGGGTAGTTGTAAAATTATGATAGAGTTCTTCAATGTTGCCCTTATAAGTTATAATGTTTAATTTACTATTTAAATCCTTTAAGAAAATGTCAAGTTTACTTTTGTCTAAGCGCAAATTCCTTTGATTATCATAATTCTCTTCAATGATGCTCCTATGCATGGAAACTTTTAGTCTTAGGGTTAAAGGTTTATGATCAGAGTCAGGCTCATGGTCATTTAAAAGGTCAAAAGTTGTTATTTGGTTGGAAACGGGGATATCAGATATCACATAATCTACAACACTAATACC